>CAUYLG010051268.1:0-67964 GCA_963573385.1 Cacajao melanocephalus | reverse complement strand
ATATTGACAGTATAATGTTAAAGTCTCCCACTATTATTGTGTGGGAGTCTAAGTCTCTTTGTAAGTCATTAAGAACCTGCCTTATGTATCTGGGTGTTCCTGTATTGGGTGCGTATATATTTAGGATCGTTAGTTCTTCTTGTTACTTTCTTTACGTGTGTGTTTCAGTTTAAACTAGTAAAAACAATTATCATATTCATCTGTTCCGTACAATAGTCAAGAAAATATTGGATATATATTTAAGTATTGCCATAATTATAGTTTTTATTTCATTAGGCAAGTGACATCGAGATTTTTATGTGCACAGGTCTGTGATTATAATAATCCATTTGTAATTGGTTACGTGAAATCTATGAATCCTTTCTTGTACACTATCGTGTTCCCCTAGGTGTTGATAAACTAGATCCATTAGCAACCTTTAATGTTCTTTTAAAGGTTATTTGACTTTGATTTAGAAATGTTCCATTCCCATTCATTTAATAAATATTCTCTAATGCTTTTTCTAAGTGTGAGACGTAACATGGATCTTATTTCTATAGAAAATTATGAATATTATCAGTAATTGCTCTATTAACATCCACAAGGAAAAAATATATTTGGATCATAGAGTCCCAAGGTGTTTCAAAAAAATCCTTTGAAGTTGTGATTCAATATTGGTAATGTATGTAGTTTGCATACAGATAATAGTTATTACACTTTCATGTATAACATTTAAACCACAGAATACTGAAGTTTTCATTTCCTGTTAGGAATTTTCATGTGAATATAGGACTGTTCCTCTATCCAAAGAGCTACAGATTTCCATTTTATTATTTTAAACATACAATGATCATGTTTTGATTTTTTAAAATTATCATCTCAAAGGTCTTAAAAGAATTATATGCTTCCTTTACATTGCATTATCTTATTCTGTTCTGTGATAATATCCTATATAATTACCACTCTAAACTGAAGATGACTCTGTGAATGGGATCATTTTCTTTCTTTGTAGTAGCTCCTAGATTCCTCCCTTACCCATGACATGCAAGTCCTCAACTTTGATCACTGATACAAATTATTTCAGGGCATTCTCTGTGACAATATCGATCTTCCCTGCTTTTATTGTAAACAGTTTATACAACACCTAAAAAGGCCTTTTGAAATAATGTGATATTAAAGAGTCCTTTATTGGTTATTTCCCTGGAAGACCAACTAGGTAAGCACACAATCCCATTTATTTCCATTTCTATTACTGGTTTTGTTTGTCACATGTGAGGAACCAGCCTAGGAGCACAAAAAAAATTTTTTTTAATAAAAAATAAGTAAGTTTATGGCAGCAATTTGTATTTCTGAAGTGCTGTATAAAACTGCTATGTAGAAAGGCAATGAAGAGGAGTTAATTTTTATAAATATTGCATTATTCTTAATTCTTAATTGACTTATAATTTTTATCTTTCTATCTTTCTTTTATGGAAATAATTTTAAAAAGACAGTCTCTTCTCAAAATACCAAAGTTAAAAAATAGATGTTTTATAATCTCTTCCTCTGATATACTTACTAAGCTGTATTTTTAAACAACCATCATATTATACAGATGGAAATACCGAGACAAGATAGTTTACAACTATACACATCTCATTTATTTAATTAAAATTAGAATTAATAAGGCTTGAACTCAAACAGTAATTTAAGTGTACTTCCTACACCTTGCTATCCTGTCAATGGATATTTGTTTAATCTTATATTGTAAACAAGAAAGCCAGAATTAAAAGATAATTTTTAAAAAGAAAATATAATTTGACTAGAATTCAAAGTGCCTGGTTTTAATCCCTGCTTTGTCTGGCACTAAATGTGAGACCTAATCTCCATCTCCCTCTTGAAAATGAGATCATGGCTTTGGTTTCCGTGATTTCCAAGGTTCATTTAATTTTAAAATAGATTTATTTTTAGATTCAATGTAGGCTTTAATATACTCTTTCACTTCTTTAGTAGATACTTGATGAGCACTTCCTTCATGTTGGGCACAGTGCCAGGCACGGGGATGTGGCAGCAGAGTGAAGAGCTCCTTTGCTCACGGGCTCAGGGTTTGGGGGACACAAACAGTACACAATTATACAAATAAGTAGAAACTGTGATAAGTGCTGCAAAGATATCACAGAGGGTGTCAGGAGAGAAAATAATAGGTTGAAACTAAATTGGATTGAGAGTGAGAACACGTCTCTCTGAGAGAGTAAGAGCTTTAAGTTGAAACCTAAGGGGCAAAAAAAAAAAAATTAGTCAGTTGAAAAATAAACCAGAACCTAGTATTTCAAGTAGGGGAAAAAGTTGACAGAAAAACTCTGAGACATGAAATCACCCAGGGATCTAGGACATTGTCTGAGATGAGGTTGGAAAGACTGGGCAGAAACTACATCATGGGAAGTCTGAGGCCTGAGTAGGCACTTTTATCCTAAATACAATAAAAATCTGACAGTGAAAGAGACTGAGAGAGACAAAGACAGGTAGGTGTGGAGAGGAGTTGTATGCAATTCACAAAAGACAAGATGCTGAATAGGTGAGAGGTTTGGCTTTTTTCCATATGTTTGTTTTGTAAAACAAATTTTGTAAAAATTTGGCTTTTTGAAAAGGCCAGATTCTTGGGAGATAATTTCAGACAAGAGTATATGTGGAATTTGAGCATCTTGAAAATGCTTTTTAAAAGGCTTCCTATACCTCCTAGGAGTACTCAAGTACTCATACATCACTTTGAAGGTCACTGACATAAAACCGAGTACCTGATCTTAGAAAGTTGGTAATATAGGTAGAAAGAGAAGTCACAGGCATATGAAAATTTAATTAATCATAAAATGTTTAAATAATAGTTCAATACAATAATAAAACTATAATAAGCAAGGTATATGAAATTGCCATGTTTAATTTCTTAATTAATTGTGCAGAAAATGATTGGTCAGAGGTCCCCAGTGGTCAGGGCATTCTTTAAGGATCTTAAAACCTGGGAGAATTTGAATGATCTGAAGGAAGGATTTATGATATTTCAAGACTAACAGTAATAGAGATTTATTGAGGGAGAAAATTGAAAGATGATTTTAGTGACTATAATTTGGTGAAATGATCAGAAGATAGTCAATTTGCTTACAAAGAGTTGGAATGCAACCCTCAAGATTTTTTTAAAATTAAAAGTTTTAATTGATAAATATTAATTGAACATATATATTTATGGGGTACAATGTGATGTTTTAACATATGTTTACATTTGTGGACGATTAGGTCAAACTAATTGACAAAAATCCACCATCTCACATACTTGTTTCTTTGTGGCAAAAACACTTAAAACCCTCTCTTTCATGAGTTTTGAAATAGAAAGTATACATTTATTACATGCTCAGTAAAATGACCAGGCATAGAAAGACAAATGCTACATAATCTCACTTATATATAGATTCTAAATATGTTGAACTCATGGAAGTAAAGAAGCCAGAAGTTACCGGAAGCCAGGGGTAGCAGATTGGATACAAAAAAGGGAGATACTGATCAAAGGTACAAAATTTCTGTTAGACAAGCTTCAGAAACTGTGCTACACTTTGTGGGTCCTGGAGACTCACTGTAGACTTTGGAGTAGGGAAATACTAGGATAAAATTAATATGTTAAACCTATCCAGGGAAAGCCTAACAAAGGGATTTGAAAAAGAAAAATGTCAAATTTAGAGGCTTAGAATCAAAATCCTACCCTGAGGCTATAAATGGCTTATGTAATGGATATGAAAATGGAAAGAAGGAAGGAATATTTTTGAAATATCCAGTGAAAATAAAACAAAACAACACAAAACAGAAAGACAAGACTGGGTAATTGTTTAGATGTAGATACTCAAGGAAAAGTGAGGAATCCTAGAAAACAAATTTGTGCCTCATAAATTTTAGGGATGCTTTTTGTGATTATTTAATCAATTTGCTTGTTATAGTAGTAGTAGTGTTACCAATGCAAATCTGAGAACCAGGAGCTAATGATACCTGTATCTCCACTGTGATCAAATTCTGGTATTTAGACTTGCTTGTACTACAACCTGGTGTTTACCTTGCTTGACATTGTTTACTCTCACTAACTAATATTTTCCCTGAGTTACAGTACTCATTATCAAACCTAAAGTATAGTACTCATTACTTAGTGGCCAAACTTCTTTAATGTAATTTTTCATATGTCTTTCTTCTAACATGCACAACTTAGGCAATAATGACCTCCATTAATGCTATAACTTTTCTCTACCCAGAAAATAAAAGTAGAACATTAGTCAGAAATATGTACTATCTCACGTATACTTCTTTCTTTTCATTCACTAACAACTTCCCAACATCGTAGATAGACCTAAGCACAGTACATTCCCAAACAATGTTATGGTTTAATAAAACCTCCAACCAGAATATCATCTTGTTTACTCCTTAGGCAATTTTTCAAAGTGCTGTTTAAAGAACTATTTTGGAAAATTAACCCAGATTCAGAAAACTAAAGAACAAAAATAATTAGAATAAAAAATCACCCTTAACCATAACATTCAAATATAACCTTTTTCCATATTTTACCACATATCCTCTCAGCTTATTTTCTCTGCATATACATAAAATATCTCTTTTGTTATAGAAATGAGATCTTATTGTATGTCTTAATTGCTTTATATGTACTGTTTTGTGACCTGCTTTTTTCAATTCATTATTTTTGTGAATGTCTTCTGAATGAATAATTATAGAATAACATCATCCCTATAACGTCAATGAAAGTTTTAGTAACTTTCTAGTTTTGTAAGTGTGGGTGGTTTCCAATATTTCATATGGTAAATACAATTATTCAATATTATTTGCATACTCACATATAAAGATACAGGAATATCTTCTTATAACTCTGATGTAATAAATATATATTCACATGTACATATATACATATGTGTGTGTATTCATGCAATTGTTTATCACCTCAGAGTAAGTTTCTAAAAGTGACATTGTTAGGTCAAAGTTGTGCAGCCTTAAGATGTATACATATTTTCAAATTGCCTTACATAATTCCATTTTTTCCTCACCCCAGCAGGATATGTAAACACCCATCCCATCACTCTTTCTACAATTAAAAAAAAAAAAAGAGCTTTACCATTGATACTTATTCTTGCAATCTATTAGCTAGTATATGATATCTTTTGAGTTTTGGTTTGCATTTGAGGGGGATTTACTTGTAGGTAAACATTATTTTATGTGTATTGGTCATTTATATTTTCACTTTTTGAACAGTCTGTTCACATCCTTAGCACATTTTCTACCAGAGTACAAACTGTTTTCTTGTTTTCTGATTATTAGACAACACAACCGGTTTCAACAGCTTATTAAAATAGTGGAGTTTCTTATATCTGCTATTATAATGAAAAAAAATTATATGCCATGATAAACAGTCAAGATGCTAAATGCCTAGTATTATCTAACTTCAATATTTCCAATTTTACTAAACTCTTTGTTTAATAGCTGCTTTAAGTGGAAATATGTATCAACATTGTCTTATGTAATTTATTTTATTATTCTTTTATGAGGATGATTTAAAAAAAAACTGAAAATATATCAAAGAGAAGTATATACAACAAAATGTTTCTTGTCAAAGCCGAATTTAAGTGGCTGCCCTATATTGCCACTAAAGGTGAACCTTATTTTCGGCTGTATCAAATTATGCAGCACAATGTGGAAAATTTCAAAGTTAGTTAGCATAAACATCATAAAACCCAAAATCCCCACTCAGACACTTGATGGCTGACAGGAGCTGAGTTTTCACCCTTCTCATATTGGCACTCCTTTCCAAGTATTGCTTACTGCCTGCCAAAGTAATGCTTTTTCATTTTAGCACAAAATCTTGGTTACTTAAAGAGTATAAAAACCTATACCTTTCATAGCTAGAGACTTACATGAAAAGTGGAGGATGAGGGACAATTTGAGATTGGCAATGGAAGATCAGATTGCAGTAGAGCTCATGGAACAATCAAGTTAGAACAGAGTCCTCAAGAGAGGGTAGGAAGAAAATATTTCTGCAAAGCATTGATAATCATAGTTCTCAAATATCTACAGAAGATCCATGACAACAGTGGCTTATTAATGCAGTTCAATAAATGTTCTCTTACATGTGTAATAAGAGATACGATCATAGTATTAAATAATGCATTTCATAATGAACAGTTCATTCATGAATGTTTCCCATATTAATTGTGGAAGAGACAGACATCACAAGTGTCTGTGCATTTGATCACATAGACTTGAATTGTCCTATAGGATAAAATTAATGTTGTGGTCACCTTCATTTATTCAATTTATATTTATTTATCGCCAGCATTTTCAGGTTGTTTTTTGGATAATAGATACACACGCACACACACAAAAAAACAAAACTCCTGCCCTTCAATTACCTTCTAATTTAAAGAGACTGATAACAAACATATGGTTATGGAATATAATGAGAGATAATAAATGCAATGGATAAAAATTATGGCACAGTAAGGAGATAGGTAGGCAAATGGAGGCTTATTATTATATAGGATGGTCAGTAAAGAACACTATGAGGAAATGACATTTAAGTATGATCCTGGGAGACCTATGCATCAATCTAGAGTTAAGAGTATTAAAAGTTGAGGGAAAGGCAAATGAGGTGGTCCTGAAACAGGAGTGTACTTGGTTCTCAACATGTTCAGGGGTTATTTAGAAACTTGTGTTATTTCCTTATTTTTCTATGGAATTGATTTTTTTTTCAAAGTTAACACCCAAATCTATTAATTGACTCAGATGGCTAGAAAGTGGGAAACATCAAAGTTATGTTCATTAATACATTTGCTTTCAGACATACTTGTTTATGTTAGAACTTAAAGACAAAAGCTGTAAGAGGTAGATGTCAGAGAAAGGCAGGATCAATCAGGATAGGTAAAATCGTGACACAAAAGTATAAATTGTTTATGAATAAATTTTAAGAGTAACATTTTAGTGGTGTTACTAATAACTTGTAACAATGATTAAACAAAGTCACATTGTTTTATGGCTCCAAATATTGAAATTCTGACTTCATTTAATTCATCTTTTTGTTTGCCATGATTCAAGTTACGACTAAAAAAAACAAGGTAGCATCTTTGAACAATATTGCTTCCAAAAGTTGTGTCCACATTTGGTTCCTGAATTTTACTGATGGCCGATCAACCTGAGATTATGAGCTTGTACAGTGACACCTAATGAAATCGGTTATATGATATTCATATTTTAGATTATATTTTGTTTGGCGCTCCAGTCTGATGTTAAGTAAATATTCTTAAATGAGCAGCAGTGACCACAGAGAATGGGTTTGTTGATAACATTTGCAAGATTAGCCCAAAATTGTGAAGTACAACTTTCATATTTCCTTGTAACTACATACATATTTTACATATATAGTTATATGGATATCTAAAAAAGTAGTAAGTACTGTTGTAAAACTGTATACATGACCATCAATTAGTTTGGAATTTCAAAATATTTCAAATGACTTCTCAAAAGTATATGCAAATAATAAAATGTCAATATTTACTGTACATTTTATGATTTTACTGATGAAGCTATTTTCTATATGAATACCTTTTAATAAAGTACAAAGAAAACCACAAAGCACTTAATTCATCAAGATGTTAGCCTCTCAGTTCTTCATTTTGGGTTCCACACATCAAGAGAATTTGCTAAATATTCAAGAGCAAATCATGACTTTTACATCCTCAGGCGTTCATCTTGAGCTAAAGAATTTGAGAATTGAAATCTTGGCAGAGGTTAACGTATAGGTAAGTACAATTGCTTGAATGTTTTACTCATGATGTTCAATTTAAATCCTTCATACTGTTGTCCTAATAAAATAGAACATTTTATGCCTCTTTCCACAGGTAAGAGCAATCCATCTGAGGTACTACATTGTGACTGAAGACTTCTGTCCCAAACTTTTTTAAAGGAACTTTGTTATACCACAGTTTAGCAATCTTTAGAAAGATGTTACAGTTATTTTGATACCTAGATAAATCAAGAGAGGGTATTTCCTTATAGATGCAATGAAATCTGTAATGAATTTACAGTCATTTGTTTGTTTTATTTAATTCAATTAAACACATATGCTAAATGTTGCAAGGAATGTAAATTTGTGTACACTATTCTTGATCTTTGAGGTTAACAGGTACAAGACATTAGTAAAATGCATGATGCAGGGTGGATAGTTGTAAACTCAAAATATAAATAAACAAAAAGGGAAAGGCAGAGAGACAGAGATTTTTAAAAATGCACTAATAATTAATGAAAGAAAATGCCTAGTACTGATTCTCAAAGATGACCTCTTAGATCAAGTCGCATCATAAATGCCATAAATGGGTCTTAAATTAAAAGATAGTTATGACAGTCACAGAGGGAGGTGGAAAGTTTAGCAGGTGAAAGAAAAATAGTATAAGCTAACTTGAAGGTGGAAAAGCAGAGGACGGTTTTTTGAAATAGCAAATGAATGAAATGTAGGAATAGTATATTAGTCCATTTTCATGTTGCTAACAAAGACATACCTGAGACTGGGAAGAAAAAGAGGTTTAATGGACTTACATTTCCACATGGCTGGGGAGGCCTCATCATCGTGGCAGAGGACAAGGAGGAGTAAGTCACATCTTACATGGATGGCAGCAGGCAAAGAAAGAGAACTTGTGAAAAGAAACTCCTGATTTTAAAACCATCAGATCTCGTGAGACTTATTCTCACTATCACAAGAACAGCATGGGAAAGACCCACCTCCATGATTCAATTATCTCTCACTAGGTCCTTCCCACAACATGTGAGAATTATGGGACCTACAAGATGAGATTTGAGTGGGGACACAGAGCCAAACCGTATCAAATAGGAAACAGTAAAATTAGAAATCCAACATTATGTTATCACAATACTAGGAAAGCAATGTATATATTTGAGGACCCTGATTTAAACTTTAGTTTAAGACTAATCTAACAATGCTGGTCTGGAATAAATTTTATTAGAGAATTATAAGAAAAACCTAGACAAATATTAACGGGGCATATTTTAAAATGAAAAGTATATGAGACATTATGATGGTAGAATATGTATGATCAAACAACTTAATGAATGTCTGAGTGAGAAGGAAGGATTCAGATGACTTCAAGCTGGTGACTAAGAGATTGGTAGTACCATTAATAAAAATAGTGAGTTCAGGTTTAGTTAATACTCATGAGGAAAACAAAACATTTATGAGTGTCTTGAATTTAACCCACCATCATAACAGCTCTGTGGAGTTGTACAACTGGCTGCTGAAAAGCTGTGTCCGGAATGGAAGAAGGGAAGAGGGAGATGCTGAAGAGAAAGGAGGTAAAGAAGTGGTCATAGAAGAGTCAGGAAAGTGAGGAATGAAGATGAGGGAGCCCAGAGTAATCTTCCAGCCTGCAGTTACTGCAGAAGGGTGGAAGAACCAAAGGGTGGAGACCAAGAAGATATGGGTGATCTGCTAGAGCAGCACTGTCCAGGAATGTGTCCCTGCACTGATGAAAATGTTCTGTCCATGCTGTCCAGTCTGGTGTCAAGCAATCACATGTGACCATTGAGGAACTATATTTTTCATCATATGTCATTTTAATTAGTTTAAATTTAAATACCCTCATACAGCTAGTGTCTGCAGAATTGATAAATGCAGCTATAGAGTCTTTTAAAACACCTTTGTCTCACTGAAATCAAGTTTCCACTAAGTCATCAAGTGATATCCCTAAAATATAGATTGGAACACCTCCTTCTTAAAACTCTCCGGTGGCTTTTTACTGTCTGGGAATGGAATTCAAACTACTGAAGTGCAGCAAAAGCAAGGCATTTCCAGCCTCACTCTGTCCACATAAAGCCCCAGCCACAGCAGCCTCTGAGCTCCAACAGCTTGAACATTTTCCTGGGCAAGGCCTTTATGTTCTTGCTCTTGCTTTTCATCTTTCAGGCCTCCAGTTACATGTCACTCCTCAGAGAGGTCTTTCTTGAACCCCTTATCTGAGTTAGCCAGGTCACTGCTATTAGCCTCCAACTCAACACTCTTTATTTCCTTTATGGCATAGATCATAATTTCTATTAATTAATTTATGTATTTTCCTTAGCCTCCACCACTGGACTGTAAACTCCCTAAGAGCAGGTATCATGTGTGTCTTAACATTTCTCATACCTCTCAGAGGGCCTGGGTAGTGCAATAAATATTGGTTGAGTGTTGATAAATACCAAAAAGACTACCACATCAAACAATATGTAACTGCTAAGCAGAAGGTTCCAAACAAGTTTATTGTTGCTGTCAGTATATTTCAGCAAAAAATACTTGGAAACTTATATAGACAAATTGGCAAAATATATACCTCAAAAACTTTATTAAGACAGAAGAAACTGAAATAGTATCAGTTGAAAGATGCAATTCGGATAGTACTTAATGGGAAAGAAAGTTACATAATTTTTGTACTTTATAAAGCCTCAAATAAAGTCCCCACCCTCTCTAGTTCCACCTAACTTCTACACCAGAGGAATAATTTATTGCTTAGCTACTCCTCTAATGCCTGCCTTAGTTTTGTTCTTTGGACTTCTATGACCCACAAAAACATTGGTAAATTTTCACTCAGGGTGTTTTCTGGAATTTCAATAACAATAAGAGATTAACATCATTGTCATTACTATGTAGAAAACAAAATGAAACAAAACTCTCAGATGGGCAGTTTATTAGAGAAAGAATCTGCTATTGCTTGGAAATGCATGAAAAATAAGACTGATTTATTACCCAGAAAATAATTGTTTATTTTCATTGAGTTAGTGAAATAAAGCAGCTGCCCTATCAAATTACTTTCATTACCTAAGTAACCAGAAATTGGTACTTTAAATAAAATTTTATTTCACTAGGAATGAAATTGATGGTGTAATATTTTTAGGTTTTTAAAATAAAAGATCTTGTTTGAGATATATCTTTAAAGTTCAATATAAAAAGAATTATATATGAAAGCCAGTATTTTTCCTTAGTATTCAAAATGAGGGTACATATCTACCAATAAAGAAAAAAAGAAAACCTGTTTCCAGGACAACCAGCTCTTTTTTTTTTTTCAGTGTTATGCTTTCTGTCCCACTGCTATGAATGTTTTAAAAAGAGAAAAGAAACAGGAGGAAAGAGAAAAAAAGGACAATAGAAAGAATACACTTTAAGTATTATGCTTTTACAAAACAAAGTGAGCATGTTTTAATCTCAAAAATATGAGTTTAATACTAATATTTCCAAATATAAGTTAAAAATTACATTCTATGTACTTAAATTGTTATACTAATGTATAGTTTTTGTAAATTTTAAGGGCCTGGAAAATAACATTGGAATTTATAAACAGATTACAATTCTAACCCTAACTTTATTCAAATATTGTACTTATATGTCTTCCTTCTTCAAATACTTAATCTGGTATTTAACTTCATCACCCTCAAAGTCAGTTTGAAAATCATGAAATGTCTTAAATGAGCATAGATGCTCTATGTATCGATAACATGGTTTATTTGTAAATGATATATTTTAATAGTATAAAGTTAATCTTTAAATGTAAAAAGTAATCCTGGTGCATTTTTCCCCAAATGTAGATAATCTTATGAATAATGATATGAAATAACGTTTCTTTTGAAATAATTTTTTAATCACACAGAATTAAGCATGGTTGTTCCATGACCCATTGCTTGGCACATGGTGTCTATTGAATTAGATAACAATACTATGTCCCCATGTAGGAAGATACTGCTTGCTGACCAATGCCCCACATTTAGAAAAAGCAAAATGGTGCTTTATTTTAGCTTCTACATGATAAGTTTGGATATAAAATATGGGCATATTGTATGATCTGTGTAAAGTTTTGCTGGTCTAATTGTTGAACTTCCGGAACATCTATTCTGGAGAAAGATTCCTGTACTATATTGAGTTACAATGTTTATGTCATTAATCTTTCTAGATTATGCTTCTTTAGAAAATGTGAGAAAATAAAAAACAGATAACTCCAAAGTGCTGAATATTATAGGAAGAGCCCTCAAAGACTGCATACTGTTCTCTTTATCTGCCTCCCTTACCCAAAGGGGCACATTAGAAAGTAGATAATTACCTTATGAACTCATGTTGTATACACAGATGGATTGGTTGGTATGGAAAAAAAATTGCATTCATGGCCTGTGAAATGCAGATGAAGTAATTATTTAGATAGCTCCATCAAAATACCAATTCTTTCTGTTCTCAAAAATTTAAATGAGTCTAAGAAACATGTGGTGAGCCCAGTAATTTTGGCATAAACATTTCACTTCAAATCATGAGTTAAGATACAAGCTTAATTTGTTACTGCAAATAACTATTAATCCTCTTGCTATGTGAGTGAACTTATTTTTAAATTCAGTGTTCAGTGTTTATAATCAGACAGGATCCCATTATCAGTAGGCAGTCCCTAACTAACTGCATGCTTTGGGTTATCAAAAAGTATAATGGTCTCTTTTTGTCCAAATCAAGATCTCATAGATAAAAGTAGTTAGTGGAGAAAATTATTAAGTGGTATTAAATATACTTTTTAAACACAGTAAATAAAAATTCTTGAATGTATTCTTTTCTGAAGACGATATTCATTAGTATAATCATTCTTCCCCAGATTCAACTCTCCTTTGGCATCTCCTTCAGTAATTCAATATTGTATTGGTTTCATAAGCTGCTGAATCTCCTGAGACTAATTTTGTTTTAGTTCAATGCTATGCAGACTATACTTCCTGTTGAAGTCTTTGAAAGAAGTCACACTGACTTGAAATATAATGTATTTAGCACTTGCATTTTTCTTTGCTTTATTTTTGCAAGTCTTGAAAAACATGTATTTAGTGTACAGTATTTTTGCAAATGTTCGTGATGACATCTTTCTAGGTCTGAGGTTCTAGCCATGCACCAACAAATCTATTTGTGCACTATTTCATAGACCACCCATGTGCTCTGTAGAACAGTACTTGTCATAGACTCTGATTAAACAGGAATAAACTCTCTTACATGAAAATATTTCATATCTTAAAACATGAATACATAAATATAAAGACTTATAGTCTTGAAACTTGATATTAGGAAGGGATTACTGGATTACACGATGTGCCAGCTGTTCAGATTAATGTTTTTCAATGTTTCCTGATGAGCAAAATCACCAAATAACTTTTTAAAGTACGGAATGTTACGACTCATAAAAGATCAATGAATGCCTAGAAATGGGACTTGGGAATTCACATAGTGTTATTTTTTCTCCTGAACTGTCATCATTCTGTGTATTCTTAAAGAAATTATTTATTGTTTTAATTGATCTGCACTAGCAGACAAAAATATATAAAGTATCAAAGTCCTAACTTTAAAAACAAAATTTATGATCATTTGTTGTTAAAAATATGAAGTAGAGGTGAGGGGCAAAGCAAAAAAGTGTGTTTCTTTTTGTGGGTTACAATTTCACATGGGGAACTTAAAATCTTGAGAAGAACACAAGCCAGAAATGAAGTTATCACTCATTTTTTTGTGCTGTTAAAGAGCAATGAAACTGGTAGCTTCCTTTAAGAGGAACATACACACTTGGTAAGGAGTAGGAGGACAGAATTTAGGTACAAGTAGGACTTGAAAGGTAGACTTCTCTTAGAACTTGTTGACCTGACAGCTAATAATTATGTTAGGTTTTGAAAAATACATATATAAAAGAATTGGACAATTTATAATAGTTTATGAATGTCCACTATGCCTTGATACATACTACTTCGTAGAGGGAATACCAAATGAAAAATCCAAATGACCTTGGGACCTGGGTGAGAGATTATTGTCAGGAAGGGATGCAAAATTTTCTCTTCTCTCTGCTCAATGTAAAACTGTTCTGTTATTACTTTTTTATAAAGGAGAAAAATAGCTGAAATTTTTCAAAAGTGGCTACTTAAAATTTATGAAGCATTTAGAAAATGCCAAGAATTTTGCTTTAGTCAAAATCCAATTATTCTCTTTTTGATTGACTATAACTTCTCTAAACTAAACTTCCTGTCCATTAAACACAATTGCAAAGGTAAAATCTGGTAGATATGTTAGTTTCACTGATGCAAAGCTGTTCCTTGCTTAAGAAGCAGAAAGCATATGAGGACAGGAAAGAATCAATTAGGGGAATGAGAAAGAAGATGGGGGTTGAACACAACGTTTTACTAGGAATTTTAAGGAAAAGTAACATTCAAAATCATGGCCTTATTCCAGCTGATGATCAAAGATAAAAATGCCCGTCTACTGGGCTAGACACCTTCATTCTGTTGCCACTCACAATAATACTCTTAACAGGGAGAATTATTTCTAACATCTGATTTGTAGAATCAGAGCCCATAACTTTAAACAAACTAATCTAATTTTCATAGTATTTGAAAACAAGTAAGTCTCTTGGTCCCTGGCTACACATAAAAGCCACACCAGGCAGCTCCTCTGAGGGTTACAAGACCAATGTTAGGCTTCGGTTTTCAGTCCTATTTTGGTGTAGTCATGCTAAGGCCCACTTAGGGATAAACTAAACCACTGATCCAAATCAGGGTTCATATAGCTAGTGGGAAGGTGGTTAAATAGCGCAAAAATATTGCAGAAAGGAGACAAGATGAAGATAATTGTATTGTGAAACAACACTTCAGATTTAATTTGTCTAACACAAGAAATACAGAGAGGTTTGAGTGTGGTGACTTATGCCTGTATTGCCAAAACTTTGGAAAGTTGGGGCAGGAGGATTACTTGAGCCCAGGCGTTCAAGGCTGCAGTGAGCCAGGACAGCATCACTTGTACTCCAGCCTGGGCAACAGAGGTTAGTTTGTCTTAAAAGAAAGAAAAAAAGAAAGAAGGATAAAAGGAAGGAAGGAAGGAAGGGAGGGAGGGAGGGAATGAGGGAGGGAAGGAAGGAGAGAGAGAGAGAGAGGAAAGGAAGGAGGGAGGGGAGAAAGAAAGAAAGAAGAAAGAAAGAGAAAGAAAAAGAAAGAAAGAAAAAAGAAAAAGAAAAAAAGGAAGGAAGAAAAGAGAAAGAAAGGAAAAGCAGAGAAACACATTAGTGTTTGTCAGGAGTCTCCAGAGAAACAGAAATATGTATATATATATTATATATAATATATATAATATATATAATATATAATATATATAATATATATTATATATTTAATATACACATATAAAATATATATTATATATTTATTATATATCATATATATACACACACACACATATATATATAGATATATATCCACATGTATAGAGATATATAAGAAGAGATTTATTGTAGGAATTATCTCACAGGATTATGGAGGCCAAAAATTTCCAGAATATGCTATCTGCCAGGTGGAGAACCAGGAAAGCCTGGTAATTCAGACTGAATCCCAAGGCCTGAGAACTTGGGGGCAACTTAAGTCTGGTAATCCAAAATCCAGAGAACCTGGAGCTCTGATGTCCAAGGGCGGGAGAAGGATGTGCTAGCTCCAGAAGACAGCAAATTTGCTTCTCCTCTCCCTTTTTGTTTCAACTAAGGCTTCAATGAATTGGATAATACCCACTCACATCACATCGGTGAGGGAAAATCTCCTTACTCAGTGTACTGATTTAAATGCTAATCTCTTCTGGAGACTAGCCTCACAGGCACACCCAGAAATAATGTTTTACCAACTATCTGGATATTCCTTAATCCAGACAAGCTGATACTGAAATTAACCATCACAACATTATAGCAAAACTTCAGAGTATTTGCTTTGTGAGAAAACGTATTCCTGGCACTATTTTTTAAAATAACAGCGGTAGAAGATGACCACTACCACTAAGATATGGACTTCACATAGTGAATTTCTTCCAAAGAGAACAGTGTGGAAAAGAAAACAGAATAACTTTGCAGTCAGGAAATCAGTCAAATGCTACTTAACACAGGTAACCAAGCTATCAATGGTGGTAATTTATGTTCATCACATATACCCTTGATGTGATGTAATGAGAATGATCTTCCTCCCAAAAATCCATAACCTCAATCTAATCATGAGTACAATATTAGGCAAACTCCAGTTGAGAAAATACATGGGTAGTATACCTCAAAACCATTAAAGCCATCAAAATCAACGACAGTCTAAAATTTGTCACAGCAAAGAGATTTAGGAGACATGAATACTAAATCTAATGGGATAACTTTATTGAGATACTATAATGGAAAAAGGACATTGGGGAAGATCTAAGAAAACAAAAAACAGTATAGACTTCAGTCAGCAGTATCAATATTGGTTTATTAGTTGTGACAAATATACCATATTAATGTAAAATATTAATATTAGAAGACATTGTAGGATGTATGGAAACTCTTTGTGTGATTTTCTCAACTTTCATGTAAATATAAGACTAATCTAAAAATTTTTTAAATGCTTTAAAAATTAGTGGACAGCTACTAACAATTGATATTGAAAGGCTTTTGGAAAAAGTTTTGCGAGACAGAACTATGTCTTAGATAAATGCTTTTGCCATTCTTATACAGTTGCTATCGTGTTTATATACCAACCTATAGGCCAAATGGACTAAAACATTAAATATTAAAAATAAAATATTCTAGTAAGAAGAAATATTAAGTCTCAGCAGAGTATTTTTCTAAGATTTGATATTGTAAAATAAAAAAATTAAAAATTAATAAACATTTCAAACCTCTGCCTAAACAATAAGTATTACATAACTCTATTAAAATTTTTAAATATGTGAAGAACTCCAATGAATTTGTATTTTAAAATCAAGAGTTCAACAGCTGGCTAAAAAAAGGCATGTAAAATATACCTGAGATGAAACAACAATCAAAAAATAGAGATTTACATTTTGCCTTGAGAGTAATCAAGAAATTTTTTTAATGAGACATTAAAGGCAGTGTTCCATACACAACAGTTTCTCAGTAAATATCATTTAAATGTATTGACTGTACATACACATACCTGTATAACTATATATAATTATAAATTTAGAAATATATAATAATAGTAAGATGACAGTCAAATGAATATACTTTTATATTGTTGGTGGCAGTGGAAAAACCTAATAGTAATCTGAAAACAATAACTAAAACTATAAAAATGGCCATTTATTTTGATCCTGTTATCTTATTTCTGAGAATGTGCTTACATATAGTTTTTATCTATTGCTGTATAACCAGAAGCACAGGTCTGCAGAGATTCAAAGGCTATGAGTAAATATTTGGCTAGATATTCAGGGACTCATAGGGAACATGACAGGGAAAGCAGCCACAAGGAGGTCTGGGGAAGAGGTATGTGGATATACCTCTCCAAATAGGCAGCTAGTCTGAAGATATCTAGATCTCATGTGAATGCTCATCAAAGATTTTCAGCAGAAAAATAACATTTTATTAAACAAGTAGACAGGATGACCCATTCTGTGAATTTAAAAATCAGTGTCCTTCCCCAGCCATTCCTGTCATTGCCCAATGAGCTCATGAACAAAGTATCATGGTGACAAGGATGGAGGTTACACATTCAACAGCAACATGAACTGTCACTCATTGACAGCAATCTGGCTTCATCTATTGCTGAATGCCCCACTTACCAGCAATAGACACCAACACTGGGCCCGTGATGTAACACTAGTACCCTGGAGCATCAACCAGTTGAACCATTTCCATCATAGAACGAACAGCACTTCTTACTGAAATAGATACTTACTCTGTAAATGAATTGCCTTCCCACCCTACAATGCTTCTTCCAAAACTATCATCTGTTGATTTATAGAGTGCTTTATTTTGATATTTCGAAGATAATTACTGCTAACCAAAAAAATCATTCACCAGGAAATAAAACATGCTAATAGTTCCATGCTGATGAAATTATTGTTCTTACCATGAACTCTACTTCTGTTTCCCAAGTCTATATTAGTTATTTATGTCTAAATAACAAATTACCTCAAATTTAGCAGTATATAATAACAAACATTTATTATCTCAGTTTTTATAAGCCAAAAGTAAAGTTCCCAGCTTAACTACATGCCTCTGCTTCAGGGTCTTTCAAGAGGTTGCCTTTGGCCAGAATATGGTCTCTTCTGAAGACTTAACTGATGTTGGTGGGTGGCGGGGGTGGGGCTCTGCTTCTAGGTGCACTTATGTTGTTATTTGCAGGCCTTGGCTCCTTGTCACATGAGCCACTCCATAGTGCCTTAGAACATGATAGCTGGCTTTCTCTGGGACAAATAATCCAAGAGAAAGTTATAACTTTCAAGACAGAAGAATCCATAGTCTTTTTGCAACTCAATCATCATTACCTCTGCTATACTCTTTTTGGCAGTACTGAGTCACTAAACCCAGATACTAAATCCAGTGGATTCACACAGGGTATAAATGTCAGGAGGTGGAGGTCATTGGGAATCATCTTAGACGCTGATTATTTACAACACTAAGTAAAATTTTAAAATTAAAATATTATTTTGTCATTACCTATAGAACCACTGTATAATTTTAATGACTTAAATGACAATAAGGAAAAAAGTCATACCTTAAAATATAAGATAAAAAGTCCTTTAAATAGTTATATATATACTTCATGGTATAATGACAAATTAAAATAATATTTAACAGAAAAGCAGAAAACAAATTATGCAAATACATACATAAGGACAAGTATTAGTAGGGAATACACAAAAAGTAAAACAATGTTGTCAAGGTAGCGTGATGATATAGTTAAGATTTTTTTTCAAAATCTTTAATATTGTTTTTAAAACTTGTACATTTTTTAAATAGGATAAGTCGTAACATTGGCAATATTTAATGTTAATTTATATTTTTTAGCTGTAAGAGACACACTGTTCTCAATCTATGAATTTGTGTTAAGATCTATTATGAAATGGACATGATAGATTATGGAT
This sequence comes from Cacajao melanocephalus, assembly GCA_963573385.1. NCBI lineage: Eukaryota > Metazoa > Chordata > Mammalia > Primates > Pitheciidae > Cacajao > Cacajao melanocephalus. The sequence goes on along the minus strand of CAUYLG010051268.1, from coordinate 49,054 downwards.
GACTCACTACAAACCTTTTATCACTAGTGGCACTAGGTTTTTCATAATATCATTTTGGAGTATAAAATCCACAATTTTGTACCGTATGTTTTATAAGTATTCTGAAAGCAGTGTGTAAGTAACCAGGTATTCACACTGTTACCTCTGACTCAAAATGGCAGATCAGCCATACATATTCATCTATTTTATTCACTGAAGATTATGTCTATTATCGCACCAAAAGTTGTACTAAAAATAGAGAAATTGTTCTCTGAAACCTTTTTAAGACAAATTAAGCCATCTGTACTAATGGTTTTTTCTGCTTAGGGAATGATTGTTAAGACATGGTGGTGTCAAGTGATCTTAATTTATCTTTCATTAAGCAAAACAGTAGACTAGAAACTGTTTTCTTCGTTATGAATCTATAATCAAGGACTACTGACTGCTGTCCTCTCCAATATTGTGCTAGAAAAAACAAAAAATACCCCTAAATAAGCATAGAATAAAAGGATTTAAAGAAAAACTTAACAGATAAGATACTATTAGTTTAGATTTCAATACGAAAGTTGTGATTAATACAGTTGTTCGTTTAATCTTGAAAAAGGCCATAAAAAAGCCAACAATTAAGGCCTTATAGGGACTACAACTAGCTCTAAAAGTGAAAAAAATTACATGTAACTAAATATAATCATGTGAGTCTTTTCTAATTTGTATGATAAGCTGAAAAAAAGCTTTCCCTAATGATCTTGGCTCCTTTAACACAGACAATGTCTTACTTTGTCACGCAGGCTTGAGTGTAATGGCACAATTAAAGCTTACTGCAGCCTCAGCCTCCTAGGCTCAAGTGATCCTCCTGCCTCAGCCTCTTGAGTAGCTGAGATTATGGGCACACACCACCTCACTTGGCATTTTTTTTTAATTGTCAGGGTCTCACTATGTTGCTCAGGTCAGTCTCATGGGCATCCAGGAATCCATTGGTTTGATTTTCTTCTTTCATATCTCTCTCATGATCTTGTTTCAAATGCTGAAACTAGCCCACAAAGGCATTCCTTCAATCAGCGCCCAATCTAACGAACTTTTATTATGATTTTCGCCACTTCAGTGGTTGTGGGACTTTAAAGAATGTCAGTCTTTCTTCCTTCTTAATTTAGCATGGGGCATGTTTATACAATTGTTTATGTTACTTGGGCATTGAATTTTACTCCATTTATAAAGCTGAATATGGCCACCATGTGTGGACTGCCAACTTGGCTCATACTGGACAAAATCACAATGAAGAAAATGTATGTTTAGGTTGTTGGGGCTGTTACCTATATCTGATATTATCTGGCCAGTGTTTAGCATTATTATATAAGTATTATATAATGATCTGTTTTAATAGTCCCAAAAAGTACATCTAAAACCATGTTGTGGTTTATTTGAGTTCTATTCCTAAAGAAGAACAATTATTTAGGGTACACATATAAGGTCATCTAATTAATTCTGAAGTTTGATTCCTTAGTGATAGGCTTATCCTTTCTCCAGACAACATGAACTTCACAAAGCCTCCTTCTGAGCCTCTGGCATGAATAATCATTTAAAGTTAACTCTATTTCTTACTGTATGAGACATCTCTTTATTTTCTATCCATCGGCATTGAGCAAAAACACTTCGTTTATTATGAATTAAAATTATAAAGTAACTTGCAAATCGAAGTATTTTGTAGCAAATAGGCTATGATCTATTTTAATCACAATAGCAATGACAACTCTAGCAGGCGTCCCTTTCTGCCTGGTTGGTCAAGCAGTCAATTACCTGTGTTCTACTTAGGAGCTTATCTGCTGCAGGCTGGTCCATGACCTCCATCTTCCGCTTTATCATTCCACAGCTCTGAGTAGAAATGGGATCACCCGATGTCTCCTTGCTTCACAGCAGTTCGTTGATTGTCTTCAAACTGTAAATTAGTTTTGCAAATTAGGTTAAATAGTTTTCCAGATATTCACTCTGGTCTTCCCTCTAGCTATTGTCCCAGTTTTCTCTTTTCTTTCACAGGGTTTTACAAGAAAGGAAATTGACCACCGCCTCAATTTTCTCACCACCTACTTTCTCCTTAAATACACAAATTTAGTTTCTCTATATATTCTAGAGAAACTATGCTGAACACCAATTACCTAAAAAAAAAAATGTTGCCTGCTTGGCTTTTAGAAATAATGTATAATCCTTGTGGATAATCTTCAAAAGACATTGAATTATGAAGATGCCATAAACTATTTATGGCCTCATAGAAATAAATACCACAAGCTTTTATGAGGGGTCTTTTTACTATGCTTGTAAACGTAGCAGGAGCAGTTTTGATTGCCATTAAATTTTTTTGGAAAATGATACTCAAATGTGGCATTAATTTCATTATTAGCTAGTTGTTTCTTAATTTCTAATTGTATTACAGGAGATTTTACAATATATATTTAATCATACATCGTTGACAATATGTTATAGTGTTTTTAATCAGATAGATTCCAAAAAGTAGACTTACTGGGTCAAACAATGTTGGCAATTTTAAAGTTCCTAATAAAAATTGTCAAATTGGTAAAGACACATTTTGCATAATTTAGATTCCAGCAGCACTCTATGAGTGCTCATTTTATGAGTCCCTTAAAAGTATTGTTTATGTTTTAAATTTTTGCTAATTTGATAGATAAAAATAATTATTGTTATCACAGTTTATGTTATTTGGATTGTTAATGGAATGAACATGTTTCTTAGTTATTGTTATATGTTTGTCTGTTAATCTTGTATTCTTGCACCATTGCTGCAAATATTTTCTCTGGTTTGTTGTTAAACCTTAAATTTTATTAATGATGTCTCTGACGAGGAAAATCGACTTATAATGTATAGGAAGTTTTCTACAGTAAAATGTATCGTATCTATTAATATTTGCTTGTGTACAGCCTCTTCACCTTTTTTACCTTCACTCTTTTCCTTCTTATCCTGCCACTTAACTGTGAGATGTTAGGCAAGTTTATTCATCTTTCTAAGCCTCAAATGAAGATAATACATATACAAAAGGATAATTGTAGGGAGTAAGATACATTCTGAAGCACTCAGCAGCATCTGACTCACTCAGGCATTCAGATACAGATTTACAGTTTTGCTTCCAATAGCTTTAGTATATTTATTTTTAAGTTCACTGCTTGTCTTATACTTTGTTTATAATACATTTTTAGAAATTATTGTTTATAATTTATTATTGACATAGCAAAGCTGTTAATTTGAGTATTTCAGACACAATGAACTTATTAATTCCTCTGGTTTTAAAATTGAGCTTTCTAAATATATAACTTTATTGTCTACAAATTAAAACAGTTTGTTTCTTTTTTCATTATTGTTTGTTGTATAAATTCTTGAATTCTTGTTCTGTTGGATCTACTTCCAACCAGTGTTAAATAATTATTGTTAATTATTGTTATCGTGAGCATCCTTGATTTGTACTTTTTACTTCTGAGAATGCCATTAGATTTGCATCACTAAATATGATAGAACTATAAGTTTAAGGTATTTGTTATTTTTTTCTAATTATATTAAGGATTCCTATTTTAAAATAATTTTAATTAAGTAGAGTTGATACGTTTCAGACTTTTCCAGATTTATAGAAATTGCATTTTTCTCAAGATTTCCCAGTGTCAATACCTATCTTAGTTCCTTGAATGGACTCTCTTTTTAGTTGTAAGGGATTTATCTTCTCATGCACTTTTATTTTATCCTAGTATTTTACTAAATATTTTCACATAAGTTATTTTGCCACATGGTTTTTATTTTTAACCATGTTTACCAAATTTTGCTCTTTGTGTTAATTTTCTGAAACAAGTCAGGTAGCTTTTCATTCTTTCAATTTCTGTAACATTTTGTATGTATCAAGAAATAACCTTAATATAAAAAATTGAAAAAAACCAACCCTTCAATGTATATGTTTGGTCCTTCTTTGTATATAGCTCCCTAATATTTTCTATTTCTTCTTTATCAAAGAATGAAATATTTCTCCGTTTTCTTGAATTACCTTATCTTTTATGAAACGTAAAGTTCAATGAGATCTTAATATTAATGTTTACAATGATAACAACTTTAATACTAAAGTTACTAAATTATGTAATTATTGTTCTTTTACTTTTTATATGAATTTTTATCTCTTCATTGAATTTGCTAGTTTTCCTGCTACTCTCAAAAAGAAACATCTTTTGGCCTTATTGATTGATGACCAATTCGAAGGTTTTTTATATTTATTATTTTTTTTATCTTTTTGGAAATTGTTTAATATATAAGGGACCACAATGATTACCTCGTCTCCAAATCTGAGATAACCTTCTGAACACCTAAGAGCATTTCTCTTATTCCTTGAATATGTTTCAGCTAGACCTCCCTGGTGAAACACCCCCTAATTTTTCTATCTTCTTTCACTATTCCTGGTCACCTTATTTCAAACTTCCTGTTTTCTTTCCCAACCTCAAAAGTAGGCGTTCTCCAAAAGCCATCTGTAGTTCTTATTAGCTTAGTAGACCTCATCCAACCTCGCCCTATCACAGTCAAAAGTCATTAAGCCTATACCTCATATTGACAGTCTTAGTCTGTATTTCTTACTATGTGCTTAATATTTCCATTAAGAAGTTAAACTTTCAAAGTGAAGTTGAACTCCAACTGAAGTCATACACATCTCAAAATAAAGTCCTTGTTGTGACTTCTGGATTGCTGTATAATTTCTATTATTTCTAAATATTTTTATCTTGAAGTTATACAAATCCTCATTTACTTCCCTGAGCTGCAGAAATTAATCCACTTCTGTATTTGTAGTTTACATGATCTCATCTAAGCATCTCCTCTCTTCTGTATCTGACAGCACCAGAGCTGGCAAGCAAGCCTTGTGGTTAAGCGGACATCCAATCAGGAAAGTTTCAGTCTCCCTTAAATGTATAAGTGATTCTTCTGAGGCCCACTCTTTTTCTTCTTTTGGATGAAAACCTGTCAATACCCTATTTGGGGATGACCAATAAAAGCTGCATTTTTTTCCTTGGAAGACATTGGAGATTTTAATGAAGCAAATTTTTTTAAATGATGAAATCGTTGCACTCTTAGGTAACATGGTAACAAGTTCTCAAGAAAACCAAATAACATCTTATTTATGTGCTTCCTCACAAAACACAGTTGAAAACTTGGAAGATAATATTACTAATAGTTTTTTGGAAGTTTTTTTTGGTAGTGGAGTTGGTGCACACAATGTATTTTTTCTAGCATTTTATATTTTCTATTATGAATGTTAATTACTTTTATATGAGAGAAGAACACCTTGCCTTTGTGTATTTACTTTTAATATTGTGGGACAAAGAACATGGCTTTTAACACCAACACACATAATTTTGAATCTCAGCTCTCTAATTTAGGTGTAATTGGACACTATTATTTTATTCTCCAGTTCCCCATCTCTACCTTGGTGAAGAAATAAAAAATTTTATTCCACAAAAATGTAAATGAGGCAATAAATTTTATTCTTCTACTAAGGCACAATGACATAGTCAGAGCTCATGAAATGTTGTTGTCGTCACTTAAGAACTAAAGGAAGAAAATGTTGACAGACCTTTCTGTAAGTTCTGATCATTTAATGGTAACTTTGTCATGAATTTTTTGATATGGCTTCTTTGTTGGTCTCAGAATGGGACTTAAATGGTTCCTACTACTCTTTTCCAAACAATCTACTGCTTGAAGCCTAGAAATACCTTCTATAGGTAGATTCAGTATGAAATTTAGAGGTCAAGACAGCAAACCACAAACCTAACTTAAATGCCTAAGTCACTGAATTCAGTGTGACACTCTGGATACCAGCATATAATGCCCTCTGTCCACATAGGAGGCTGTGTGTGAAAGAGAGAGGTTTAGCAATTAAAAAGAAAGTGCACATTTAGTAGTTATCAAACCTGATTCAGCAGTATTGCAAAAGGGACGTGAGACTTGACAGAGCATTTATGTTTAATTTGGGCATTTCACTCTACTGTTTTCAGTAGTGTTTTCAAAAAGAAGTTTAAGGCTGACAATTACTTTTTTAGCTCCTGATGCCTTTTCATTTGCAAATTTGTTTCTGGGAACGTTTGAAAGTTGGCTTTCTGGAAAATTACTTTTTTTGCTGCACAAAGGTCATTCATAAATGTCAAACATCATTTGGTAGTTGTTTCTGTTTTTTTTTTTTTTATATATGTCTGGAAGAATATCTTTTGAGACTTGTTTTTGAGGTCAATCTAGTGTTTTAGTGAAGTGGGAAATTCTGACCTCTGAAACTACTGAGTTTGAAAAAAACATAGAGCATTGTTACACAGAAAAATAAAGTATTTGTATGATTCAGTTGTGACCTTTTTAAATGATTAACAGATTCCTAGCCTAGTAAAGAGTTCAATTCTTTCTCAGCCATTTACTAAGAATAATTGAGAACTGTTGTGAGAATTCTGTTCTTTTATCAACATTGGAATCTGAAAACATTTAAGGTCTATAGAGGACACCAAAATTAATGCCTTTTTAATCTCAGTAAGTTGTGGAACAAATATGTAAATTTCTGATTTTTTTTTCTGCACCTCTTCCAGAATGAATCTTATGTGGACTAATACTAGCACTTCGTAATGCTTCATTAATAATGTACGTTCACCTTCTTATTTATGTTACATTAAATAAATTTTGCTAGAGGCAAAATTTCAAAAGTATCTGGTTGCCAAGGGCGAAAACGTTGAGGAAGCAGTTTGATACATTACTCATCATTCAGGTGACTCTATTATATCCAACCTCATGTTAATGACACCGTAGGATTGCATTCTTTTTAAATGTATCTTAATATCAATTCACATTGTGAGGCACTTAATCTAGCATGTTTTGCTTCCTGTAGAGTATCAAATAAAATCTACAAAACAGTTGGAAGGAACCTACAGCTGAGATTATAAAAACCCAGAACATATATTTTCCTGATTCTCTATTAATCATATTTGAGCCTCACCACCATAATTAACACCATAAAAACATGTATGCAAATTTAGAGAAGAATACAAAGTATATAAAATTCATTTTAATTTGAAAGAATCTTAGTGGTCTTATTAACTATATGTCCTTATACTTGAGAGTATGACCCAGCCATCAATTTTATGAAATTTTTTTTGAGTCCCAGATCCAACACATATTAGCTATGTAATGATGAACAAGTAGCAAAAGCTCTTGAAGCCTCATCAGCTTCATAACTAAAATGAGAATAATAATAGGACCCAACTTGTGCAGAAGATAGCACTTAAATATAGTGCCTATTTCATTGGAAAGCATTCCAGCCACATGGCAGAATGAGCTGATATTAATGGACCCAGACCTGTTAAAAACTTACAAAAACGTTGGATAAAATGTAATGACAGAAAAAAATGAGCCACGCCCAAAAGAAAGGGAAATGTATAGGTGTCCATAAAATACAACAGGAATAATAAAAGATAAAATATTAAGGGTATGCTGGATGATTTTAATTGTTTTAGACAGTTATATGCTCCAAATGGCTAATAATTGGGATCTAAGTGTTGTGTAGACAGGAGAGTGTCCTCAACCTTTGTAGTTTCAGAGAACTAAAAGCAGTCCAACTATAGAAAGTCTGAGGCTTCAAAAACTGCCCCTTTTATCAACAGAGGTCTAGAAAAACTTTACTCAGTGGCCTGGGAAACAGTGAGAAGAAAGCTTGCCTTCTGTCTGGAGCCTTGAGTGGGAGGGGGAACAAAACTACCCAAGAAAAAACCAAACACTGGCACATACCACACAGGTATATGGTGTGAATTTATGCTATCATGATTCAGTAATCTAAAGCCAAGCAATTTACTGCTGTGGAAGTTGTGGAAGTACTTTTACAGTGAGGCATTATATGAGTTTCTCAGGCGAAAAAACACTATGCAAGGTGAACATTCAATAGAAATAAAATTAAATAAAACAAAACAAAGAACAGCTATAGAAGGAAACAGAAAAACATGCAGAAGAAGCAGCAGATGCAACACAAGGAGCACACCAAGAACTAGAGTAAATAAATAAACTATGAAGGACATTCATTTAAAGTTTACTTTCCTAAGGAATTGAAATCATTTTAAAGCAATAAGAAAGAATGAATAAATAAAAATAGAAGAAACATAAGCAGATTAGGAAAAACAGAACTACTAAAAATTAAACATACAATTACTAAAATTAAAAATTCTGTAGATGGGATAAACACTAATGTAAAAGGAAATGTTTGTGAATTGGAAGATATATCTGAGGAAATCACCTAGAATAAAGTAAGTAAAGTTAATATTATGAGATTCAATAAAAATATTCCTTCTCCTTCCCCTCTCTCTTTCTTCTCTCTCATCCTTCCAAAGTACTTTTCGATCACTTACAAGACACAAGGTACAGTAATGGACAGTTAATACTCCTACTCCTATGAAGCCCACAGTTTAGTGGTTTGGTGGATATAGCAATTTATTAAACAAATAAACAAAAACTAAACAAAACGCAGGTTGATATGTTCTTTGCAAATAATTAAAATTTTGTCTTAGAAAATCACTGTATAAGTACTTTGTATTTGATGGTCAGGGAGGGTCTCTTTAAAGGGGTGAAATTTTAGCTTAGATAAGAATGGCAGGACAGAATCTGTCAAGCGCAATTAGTTTTTCAGTTGAAAAAAAAAATCAATCACTGCCAAGGAGAAATGAGCTATGCATGTTGCAGAAACTAAAAGGAGGCCAGCATGGTTAGAGCATGGTGTGAAAGATGCAAGATGATCTTGGAGGTGTAGGCTGAAGCGGATTCTACTGGGCTTTTTCATAAGAGCCAGGATAAAGAGTTGGATTTTATTCTAAATACTGAGAAGTCATAAAGGACTTTAAGAATGGAATTTACATTATATATTTTACCTGTTAAAGAATCTGTGTCTGTGCTTTGTGGAGAATTCTAAGCAACAAAACTGCTGGGGGTTGGGCAGTGGCGTCATGTGAGAAATTAGGAGGCCATTGAATCATCCAAGTGATAGAAGCTAGTGGGATTTGGACAAGAGTGGTAAAGACCTCAGCTCTACCACTCACTTTACAGATTTGGAAATGCTTTGGATAGAGATATGATAGGAGTTTAAAGTTGATAGGACATGGAGTTGGGAGAAAGATAAGAATCACAGTGGATTCCGGGAATCATAGACAAATCCATGTAAGAGTTATGTCTACAATATTCGTTAGTCACACTGCCACCACTTAAGCACTTCCAGGGATCAAAGGCTTAGTACCTCGCGTGGCCACTCATTCCTTTTTATGCCTTTCAAACCATTAGAAAGTTATTCCATGGATTTGACCTACTTTTCCTTACAAGCAATATAGTGGTCTAAACAATATAGTTGAATTATTTTGAATCCTTCTGCTACATATAAATTTCTAAATATTTGAAGATAATTAAAATTCTTTCCTGAGGTTTCCTTATTTCAAATTAAATAATCTCAGTTCTTGATTTTTGTAAGAATCTATTTGTATGTCACTTATGGTACCAATAACTCAATATTGAAGCTTGATTATTTGAATTTGCCCTAGTTTTCCTACTGTATTTTATTCTCTAAAGTGCCTTATCTATTGGGCACTCAAAAAATTATTTCCAAAATAAAGATTAAACTAGTCTCTTGTTTTTGAGACAATCCTCATTCCCCTTCTCACCTTTTTAATGTTCTGAGCACCCTTCTTTGCACATATTTTACTTTATCAATATGCCTCTTAAAAAATGAAGACCATGACTAATTGCTGTGTAATCCAAAAGTTCTAAATTCCATGCTTCGAAAATGCAATTAAAAATAAAATTGAGGTTTGGTATAGCTATCTTACGATGTTGACTTATTATGCTTTTGTTGTCAAATAACATTTTAGCATAACTTATTTTAAGTCAGGTGTATCCCCACAAGGAGGATGTACTCATACAATTTTCTCCCAAAGAAAGAAATAATAACATACAGAAGGTGCACATTCAAAGAGGGATTTTAATTAATGGAAAAATAAACAGGTGAAACATTTTTAAAAAACTACAACACAATGGAAAACATTTTTCTTCAGAGAAGCAAAATTATAATGACTTCTACTTTCCTCTTGATGAAAAAAGTTCATTATAATTGGATAATTAGTACTAAGGCCTCCTGTAAAGGTTGGGATGTGGGGGGAATAAAAACCTGTATGATGGAAAGGGAAGAATTTGACATGTAAGAGATGACATCCTTAACCCCTTGTCCATCCTTGGGCACTTGGCCACCAGCCTAGTAAAGCACAGTCATATGATGATGAGCAAACAATTCTGGACTCCTTGGTAAATTGTGTTACTGTTCTCATATGGTTCTGAAGAGGAAAATCACCGGAAATACCATGTTTAATAGATATTACTAACATGAGATACCCGGACACCAGTAAAAGAATGTGAATTTATAACCCCAGCATTGTCATCAAGGTGCTCCCAAATTCTCTAGCCTTCCAAGGACTTTTCTTTAATTTAGTATAAATTTTTAAACACATACTTGGCTTGAACTTTGGCATAATTGAGAGCTAGAAATTCAACATCCTGTTAATATTTGTTAAGATTCTTTCAGGCAGGGGCTGCATATATTTCTGCCTGTCCACTCATCCATTTATTTCATCCATATTGTCAGTCATTGCTTTTCTTTTTCCTTCTGGGGCTATTCTCTTTATTCAGTCTCCCTTTTCAACCTCAACATGAAACCAAGCTCCCTTTTCTTTAATCCCTTTCTTTTAAGTATTTCTAATGCAGGTTAAGTAGACATTTAATGAAAGTTGCCTGGAGTAGAGAGGTTTATATTTTACCACAGCATAGTATGTATTTCTATCTAAATATAACTATTATTAAAAATTTCTTTTTCAGTTCCTTCTACAAGGATTTTTTCAGTTTTCTCCTCTGATCTTATTTTCCCACCATTTTTCTGGACATGTCTCTTTTTATTCTTCTCCCAAGATTTCTTAACCTCACTCACCTTCACTCCTGTCTACAGTGAGCCTCACCTTCTCTCTCTGGAAGCCTCAGAAAACTTTAATTATTACTCTGCAATTATGAAAAATTATCTCTATTTTATAAAAAGTAAATTTTCAAGCCTGGCATCCTATCTTTATATAACTGAATGGGTCCATTGCAATGTTTTGATAAGCCTAAGACAGCTTTCTGCATTATTTCTGCTCAAATTATTTTTAATTTGATATTTGTGTATTCACCAAATATTTATTTTGGGCACTGTGTGTTTGTTAAAAAGAAATGCAAAATGTACAGCGAGGAGTGGGTCTCCTAAGAAAAATGATTATTTGTTTTGATAAATACTGTTAGCCAGCAAAATATTTGTGAGGCACTTAGTGTAGGTGGCCTCAAAGATGTATATTGGCCTATGGGAGTGAGAGGCTGACAGCTGTTTGCCTAAAAGCCATACCTGATCCTATAGGAATGAGTGAGATTTGTGAGGAAGACAGTGTTGAGGCAGTACCTGAGGGAAAACTCACATTTAGAGGATGAAGAGTCACAAGGCAATGAAAGGGACAGGAAAGCAGACAAGAGGAGGAAGAAAATTAAAATCCTGTCGGCTTTGAAAGCCAAGGAAGGTGAGCATTTCAAGAAAGGTTGTGGGATGGGGAGGGCGGGAGAATGTCAAATGCTGAAAGAATCATGATGAACATGACAGTTTTTAAGAGGCAACTGACTTTCACAAGAGCAGTTTCATTCAAGGAAGGAGGTTTGAAGTCAGATTATTTGACATTATTGGCTGAGTGGGAAGTGAGGAATTAGATAATATTCTTTAGAGAGGTTCCTGCAACAAGAAAGCATTGTTCAGAGAAAGAAATGGGAAACTGTGTATTTTGCAGTTACCCTTTATTAATCAAAAATCAGGGACTCAATTTTCATAGAGAAAATTATTGGGGTGTGAGGGGGCTGAGATGGAAGCAGGGTACAGCTAGAAGTAACTCAGAACCTCCGCAACAAACGTGGAAGAAAATAAAAAATCAGAAAGTTAGTTAAGGAGGAAAACACAGTCAATGTGCTCTGCTAGAGTGCCGGTCCTTGTACTGAAAGGGAACATAGAGTACCAAATAAGCAAAATGAAAAACACTGATATCTAGACACACTGATAAAATTTCAAAACTCCAAGGATAAAAAGTCCTAAAAGGCCAGGTGCAGTGGCTCACACCTGTAATCCCAGCAATTTAGGAGGCTGAGGTGGGTGGATCACCTGAGGTTAGGAGTTTGAGACCAGTCTGGCCAACATAGTGAAACCCCGTCTCTATCAAAAATACAAAAATTTGCTGGGCTCGAAGGCAGGTGCCTGTAATCCCAGCTGCTCCGGAGGCTGGGGCAGAAGAATTGCTTGAACCCAGGAAGCAGAGGATGCAGGAGCAGAGATCGTACCACTGCACTCCAGCCTGGGCAACAAGCTAGACTCCGTCTCAAAAAAAAAAAAATCAGTAACTCTTTATAATAATAATAATAATATGATTGAAGGATTGTAAAGAGAGACTAACTCAGGTTTATATTTTTTAACAACTTATTCTCATTTCAGTCAGAGGAGTGTTTTGAGAGAGGTAAGAGTGAATATGAAGAATCAAGTCAGAAGCCTGTTACATAAATGAAAATGGTGGCATAAGTAGGGATGAAGAAGAGAGGTGTCCAAGAGACCTTCGCAGGCAAAATCAGTAGAATATGTCAATGGTTAGGAATGAGGAGAGAATGACTGGATCTAGATAAGAGTCTCTGTTAGTGAATCTGCTATATGCACTGCTGGTTCATATTGAAGTGACAGTTAGTTAAAATATGTTGATCTAAGTATTTATTTAATTTAGAATTAAATATTTATTACTTTATACAATTGAATTTGTGATATTAAATGTGTGTGTGTGCATGAGAGAGAGCATGAGAGAGACAGAGAGAGAGGGGGAGAGAGAGACACACACACACAAAGTCCTGAAAAGCTTCCAGATATAAAAGTGGTTCTCTTTTAAGAAGACTCAAGGGCAACACCGGATACCAGGAGTCAGTGTAGAAGTATCTTCAAAGTTTAGTGAGGGAAAAAAAAAAAAAACCTTAACGCTAAATTTCTAAGGCGAGCCAAACTAACATTCAAGTGTGTGAGGCCCAGGTAAATCACCTTTGGTCCGTTCTCTGTTAATGAATATATTGAAGAAAATGATAAATGAATCCAAGAAAGAAGACAAAGAAACTGAAAAATCTAATAGCTAAATCTAAATTATTGAAGCACAATGTACAAATGTAATAGTTTGGAAATACATGACAAATGTATACAAAGGCAGAAAGGGAAGTGATAGCATACCCAAACTATTGTCTTGATTGGAGAAGCCTGTAGATGCTGACTAATAAAAGAGATTGACAGATTTTTTTTTAAGTACACTTTATGTACATGTAAAAAATTAGTGTATAACACTTTTAAATAATTAAATTAGGACATCTAGAGAAAAATGTAGCAATGACAATTCCTATCAATTTAAAAAAAATAGCAAAGGGGAAAAACTAAACAATAAGAAAACATGCTGAAGACAAATTCTAAGACAGAAATGTTCAACATTTTAATAAATATAAGAAATGTGAATGTGTTTAATTCACATTTATTATATTTATTAAAAGGAAGAGGATCAGATGGGATCTTTAAAATCCAACTATATATGTTATGTATAAGATACAGGCTTGAAGCAAAATGACATTAAGGGGCTGAACATAAAATATAGAAAAAGATGTAGCAGACAAGTGTATCAACAAAACAGGAATAATAACATTAATATCAGATAAAATTGGAGTAAACATGAAAAGCACAAATCCGAATGAAGAGAGATGTTGTATATTGATAGAAATCAAATAGAAACAGATGAAGAAGAGTTAACATCTGCCCTTCCTACACCACATATAGTGAAGTATGTCAGAATAAACACTAAACACTTCGGTGGGGAGTGTGGAATGTGGCAATATCTAGCAGAATTAAAATTGCGATTCCTTACAGCAAAACCACTTTAAGTGACTCTCTTCAGGTAGGAAAATCTTTGAAGACAATATACATGTTGAGCAATAGGGAAACATAAGGGAATGATGTAGTTCAAGTACAATTATATCTTCTTGGGCAGTTTTCAAAAGTTAATATATTAAAATATATAAGAATAGGAGAATAGGAGAATAGAATGAAAAAAGGCAGATATTCTCTTCTGAGGTACAGAGAGACTAGATTGGTTTATAACAAAAAAACTATTGAAATTCAAGAGAGAACATGAATGAAACTGGAAACCATCATTCTCAGCAAACTGATAGAAGAACAGAAAACCAAATATCGCATGTTCTCACTCATAAGTGGGTGTGGAACAATGTGAACACACGGACACAGGGAGGGGAACATCACACACTGGGGCCTGGAGGGTGGTGGGCTAGAGGAGTAATAGCAGGCAGTGAGGGGATTGGGGAGGGATAGCATTAGGAGAAATACCTGATGTAGATAACGGGGAGATGGATGAAGCAAACCGCTAACATGGCACCTGTGTACCTACGTAACAAACCTGCACAATCTGCACATGTACCCCAGAACTTAAAGTATAATAAATTTTAAAAAAAGAAAGTTGTAAAAATAATACAAAGGAGACTAGGAAGCCCACAATATTGTGTGTTTTGTAGTGACATGGCTTTTGTGTCCACAGTTTTAATTTAAATCATCCTTTAAACAAATTTTGTGGAATAACAATATGGATGAAATACACATTTGGTTTTATCTGAAGTACTTTATGAATGAAAAACTAAATTAAAAGTTATTTATAAAAGAAATGTATATATTACTACTTATAAATAATCTTTCCAAAGGGCTGGCTTGTAAATTTAGTTTTCATTCAATATTTTGTAAGCCTTATATATCAGACTAAAAATAACAATAATGTTTTTCTCTCAAAAGCAAGATTTTTGTCTGATATGTTCACAGCTACATTTCCAGTGCCAAGAATCCTTTGTGGAATGTAATGGGTGCTCATTTAACGTTTGCTGAATGAGTGAAATGTATTCATTCCCAAATGATTTTGGGAAAAAAAAATCCCTCTTATAGAAAAAAAAAAATCTGTCCAGTGTGGATGCTAGCTGCAGCATAGATGTACTTTTTAAAATAAGTATTAGGCAAGCTGAGACTTCGCTTGTAAAGTAAACCTTGATTTAGTGCTTAGACATGGATCAAGATAACTTCAACATTGAATAATTTGAGAAAATGTCTTGAAGAAGCCAAGCAACACTTATGTTACTCAGACTTGGGCATGTGCACACACGCATATATGTCTGTGTACAGACCTGTTGATTGAGCTTGGCCAGGTCTTTTACCACTCTTGGTCTGCTGAGAGATAGCCTATATTTTCATGAATCAACTTTCAATCTTAGAATATAATGTAATTTTAGAGTATAAAGAGACCTTAGAGATCAGGTTCCCAGTATCTCATTTTGCAAGAAGAGGAAACAGGTGCAGGGAATTTAAGGCATGGTGCTCTGAAATATGAGCTGCGTCTCCTGATTGCTTGTTTATTTTTCCACCCCCTCCACATTGAGCCTTAACCTTCATCCCAGTTAAAATGGTCTTAATTATCTTTAGCATGTGAAACACAGGTTTGAAAAGACTGATTATTTGTAGATCTCGCTATAGAATATCACTTGTGCTTTAATACTAATAACAACTTATGAAAAGAAGCTCAAATATGTTAATTGATTTTAAGAATTTTTACATATTAGAAAAATACTGAAAATATTTTCCATGTATCTTAGTTTGTTTCAGAAAAATAAGCTAAAAGGTTAAGGGAATAGTTAAGATGGCATTAGAGTTATTTTAGAAATTATAAACACTATATACATATCTTAGTAGAATCATTCTTATTAAGAAAGTCAGGTTTGATACTTATTTCATTAGATGTATATAAATGATACTATTTCAAGTTAAAACATTTTGTAATAAACTAAAATATAGCGGTAGATAAATGCTAAAATATGACCAGAACTACTTTGGTATTTCTAGATTTTCTCTCTCTCTCTTTTTTAAGCCTTTTATAAAAATCTGCCACACTCATATAAGAAGTATTTTTGTATGAATATAATGAGTAAAGTAAAAATATGTAAAAGAAGAAATCCTTCTTCCTTACCTCCAGGTGCAAAAAGTAAACCTGGAGACCTTTCAACTCAATTGATTGCAATTGAAGTACAATAAAGATGTAGCAGAATTACCTAAATACCAGTGTTTCATGAAAAAGAATATATTTTATCTACCACTTGTATTTTTTTTTGATCAAGCAAGCATTAATCTAATCTTTAACCTTCAATTGTAGGGTAGTATTTATTTTGTACTAATAATATACTAATAATGTACCAATAGTAGTATATAAAATAATGTACAAATTATTTTATGGAATATTTTATTTCAGTAAATATGTATACAGTGATATTGCTTTAATTTAAATTATTCTATGCTATACTGTTATAATAAATAATAATGAGCTTTGGTGAATTTAAAAGTATCATACTAGAGATAAGCCAGAGAAGTATCCTTCCTTTTAGAAGCCCCTATAAAATCTTCTCTGAAGGCAGAGTATGCATGTCAGAGAGCTTGGCAGAAAAGCCACTAAACCATGTTCTGGTTTGGAAAATATAGAAATAACCATCCAGGGACAACTCAGATTACTTTTTCATACTTCTGACTTTCTAAGCTCTTGTCAAGAGACACATTAGCAACAAGGATATTAAAATTGTATACTGTAAGAGTTTTCGTCTACTGTAAAGGTATTAACAATTACAGTAAAGCATCTTATTTTGCCACTGGTATGCTAATGTGCTAAATTAAGATCTGAAACAAATCAACAACAAAAGACATTCAACTGCTAGTCCTACTGAAAGTAGAATTGTATTTATCATTTATGTGCTTCTTGTCAACAACAAATAAAACATATTTTTAAGCAAACTGTTACTGCTGGTTTATAAGAATTCAGTAGTTATCTCAGAGAGATGTGATTGTAATATGCAATTGTATAATGGATAAGAAATAACAAACAATTCCTGCACAGTTACTCACATTGATGAGTTCTTGCATGGAAGAGTTTGTACAACTTACTAACATTTCCTGGATGGCAAACAGAATAAGTATAAAAATGGTGGCTTAAGGGATTATCCTCTGAATTTCCTGGAATCATTCTCATAAAATATCTCATTGTATAATTTTCAAACAAATGTTTGAGGAGTTCCAAAAGAAAATCTATCATTTCATCATTTTTACTTGGAACAAAGTTAGATTAAATATACTATTATTGTCTAAATACACCAAAAATATTTTGTAATCACTTCTACAAAATGTTATAAGTTAGGAAATGTAACAATATTGTAAACTCTTGAACATTTTTAACTTTTCTGTAAGCATATTAGCAGTGTGCCCTTTGACTATTTGATGTTTTATCCATTTTTAGAAGTGCCCTAAAATATTTATTTTTTTAACAGAGTCATGCCCAGCTACCCAATAAAATCATTTCTGTTGAAGTATTTTGAAAAGCAAGTTCCTTTTCAGTACTATAAGAAATAGCATGTTAGGTCTTATAGCCACGTATCTAGCTTTAGGAATAAAAGCGAGAAATAATAAGAAAGAATAATGTTTCTTTTAATAATTTAATCTTTTAAATTTTAACGATAGATTTCTGATATTTTTAATATTGATTAATTTTATTGTATTTAAATGTAACCCGATATGTATTAATTTAGTATATAACTGCCATTATTGAAATCTTTGGAAATTTTCTTTCATCATCTATTTTATTTTTTATGGTTCTTTGGGAAAATGAAATCAGTATATTTATAATCAGTAGTAAAAGTACTCTTTTAAAAATTTTATTCATAATCTTAACTAATTATAATTCTAAAATTTGAATTTCTAATAGTTCAAGTTAACAGTAGAAATGTTTTTATTATATAAACTCCAGTCTTTTCTCCTCTTAGCTCTATTTTTTCACAGAACACTTGGCTACATAGGTACTAAAAAAAATACTTAAGTGAGAGAATACAATTTTTAAATCTGATAACATTTTTAAATACTATTGAAATCAAGGCAAACTCTTAGAAATTAGAAAGACACCAAAATCCTGATAATCTGGGCTGCTCTTCACTATCAAAATATCTCCTGACTACAGAATGCAGGAAAAATTTTCATGCAAAATCACTGTGCCAATTCTGTTTCTAAATAAACAAATATAATAATTTATATTGCTGCCTAAATATGAGTCTACAAGGCATTAAATCTAATAATGTTTTTCAGAAAATATATGGTTGTTCCTCAACAGAACTCACTTGTCTACAATACCTTAAGCCAGTCAAATAATGGAATCTTTCTCCTGTCAGCGAATTATATTTTAATATTCTTTCCTGTTAGGTTGTGATAAATGAGATATTACTTCCAATGTAGAATTGTATGGCTTGAAATATTTAATTGTATTTCTCTTAGGAGACATATTAAAAGATAATTTTTATTTTCTCTTTGGAGACAAATTAGCAAGTCATTGTAGTGGAGGGCATTCCAGTATTTAGGAAATAAATAAAAAATAAGTCTCAAGTGTAGCTCCATAATATTTTGATTAAAATAAATAGTTTTTTATACTTGAAAGGATCAGGCCATGTTTAGTGGATTTCCTTGAGCTATGAGCTTTAGAATATCAGAAACCATTTCTGATTCATCTTTGTAACTTTGGTGCCTAAGATACTAATTAATAAATGCTTAATAAAAAATAAAGCTTTGTTTCAGGACAGTGTCATTTGATGTTAAAATTAAGCAGTATTTAAATTATTTTAATGATAATCTGAATATTTATGGATAATAACCTTATTGACAGCAGAAATTTTGACCATCATTATCATACATAATTTTCAAGTACTTCACAGAGAATTTTATTTTTCTCCCCATTGAACTGTTCACCAAGCAAGTTAAAGGAATGGTTCTCAATATCTAGAAACTTGCATTTTGGAGAAACAATTCCTAAAGCAAGATTTATTTGTTTACTAAATAAATATTAAACTTAAGTCATATGCAAAGCAGGGGGCGATTTAAAAATTCATAAGTAATACTTCCCTTTCCTTAGAAGTTTATAATCTGCTAGGAGGAGTAAGACAATCTAATAATTATAGTGAAAGTCCATTTCTAATTCAAGGCAAAGAAAAATAGAAGTTAAGGAAGGTAGAGGTTGTTTATGTTTGGTTAATGAGGAGATAGTTCATAGAGGTGGTGCCATTTGAGTTAGGTTTGGTGAGAGACTTTTTTGCAGGCATGACTGGAAAAGCAGATGTTTTAAGTTTAGGAAAATGTAAGAAAGGATGCAGTGGTTTGAGGAATCTTTTAACAAGTAGTGCACTTTGGCCACACAGTGTAAGTAGGACATAATTCCAAAAGTTTGTTGAGAAGCAATAATGGCTTAGGTGAAGATGACTTCTGTGGACATGGAAAGAAAACAACTGTCAATGTGAAGTAGGATTTCCATGGCTAGATAGATTACTGTAATGACTCTTTTCTCCTAATCTAATGATGTGTGCTTGTCTGTTTGCTTAAAAATATACGTGGCAAAATAACAAATGGATATGTGTTTGTGTTTTAACTTTTTAATGAATTTGATCTCACATTAGTATGACCTTAATTTCCAGACAAAATCTTTATAACTGACAATTGACTATCAAAAGTCATATTTTAAGTTATTTGTGTCTTAATGATATACTTTCATATTCTTGGACGGGAGAAGAAACGACATAAAATTGTACTGAAGGCAATTATTTTCAAAATTTTTCTTTCATGTAACTTTGGTTGTACCTGAATTCCAGAGACTATTGCTTTCTATCAAGAAGCACAGTGAAAGATTGAGAAAATATGCATAAACATGGAAGTCATCTCTAATCATTTGGGTTTTATACATCAACATAGTTATTTACCCACCACTTCATTGATAACATCAACATAAAGATATAGGAAATAACCCTGTATATTCATAAGCCATATGTACATATATAATGTTATACTATACATTATTTCACTTGATTTCATAACTTGCTTTTCATTGCTTTCACCAAAGCAGATCATCATTTTATTTGGCTATGTTCTTTTTCTCATGTAACTAATGTAATATGTTATCTTTGCCAACTAAGAATCATTTGAATGTGAATCCCATGAAGAATTTATATTATTCAGAAAGCTTACTATGCTAAAAGTGTACCTCAACTCACATTCGCCATGTAAAACAATAGCAAAAATAATAATTGCTTTTTCCTAAGTTTGGATGATCCAATTAGCCTAAATTTTTATTAGAGGTGAAGAAGATAATGTCACCTTAAAAGGCAACACAAATGTTATGAAAATAACCCATTGTGAGGTATGGAGAGAACCATAACATTATCTGTTAAATCTTACTGTTAATAGTAACTCTAAAAAGAAAGAAGATTTTTATTTTCAAACATGGGACATAAACATTTCAGAAGAAACACACTTGGTTAGACAATAGTTTATATATTTCAATTACAAATTTAAGTCTAGAACAATAGATGTGAAATATTCAAAAAAAAATACCACCATAGTGTTGTCTTCCCATCTGAAAAAGAAAATGAATTTTTCATGTCTTCTCTCTTATAAGGAATTTAGTTATGTCAGGACCTCATATTAATTCTCATTTTTTCAAAATAATTTTTCAGATACATTATATTGACAACAATAATCAAAAATTCCAATTCAAACTTCTGATTATGTAACAAGTTTGTAATCAAGTTCATAAAGTATTGAAGTCAAATATTGCAACTTATAAAGTATCAACAGTAATATTTATATAACATTGATTATTGATGCGTAGAAATAGTTACAATGTGGAATATTAAAATTTAATTTGTAGGATATTGAAATTTAATTTGTATTACACATATTTTAAGAGATGTAAATCACATTCCAACTAATAATATAAAATGATTTACTTAAATTTGTTCTATTCTTTAAAAAATAAACACTTCAACTTGTTTCAAACTTAAGAAATTATTAAAAATTGAATGTGACACTTTAAAAATCATCCCAAGGCTGGGAATGGTGGCTCCTACCTGTAATCCCAATCATTTGGGAAGTAGAGGTGGGAGGATCCCTAGAGGCCAGGAGTTTGAGATCAGCCTGGGAAAGATAGTGAGACCCTGCTCCAACAACAAAAAACTTAAAAATTAGCGAGGCCTGGTGGCTAGTGCTTGTTGTCCTAGCTACTTGGGAGGCTGAGCTGAGGGAGAGAATCACTATCTGAGCCCAGGCATTCAAGTTTACAGTGAGCTATTGCACCACTGCACTTCAGCCTAGGTGATAGACCAAAACCCATGGACATACTCAGACCTCCTGAATTTCAAGATCATAGTCTCTGTTGAAATAAACCTTGGAAGAGAGATTTTAGCCTATGATCATGCTGCCAGTGAGCTGAGAACTGCCTTCTACCAGAACAGGTTACACAGTTATTTATTATATAATTAAGTTGTGGGCATGAATAAACTTTTCAGCATCCTTTGCCCTTTCATCTCTTGCCAAAATTACCTTAGTGTGAGTATCAGAGCCCCCAGATGACTTATGTAAACATATACTATGAAATAAATGCTGAAAACAACAGGCATACACACAAATTATACTACGAATTTAAGAGGAAATAAGGTGAAGCATACTGTTATAAAAATTACTACTAAATTGTTGTGCTATTTCATATCCAGAAACATTCTAATTGCATATAATATTTGAAAGTATCGGATAGTCAGTCTAGGTATCAATTTTCTAAATGGTTAATTTCCAAAATAGTTAAATAATGAGTGATTAGATACTTCTTACTGGCTTGGCAAAACATGGTTTAGGCAGCACATACTGCACACATAAATGAATGGAATGAAAGAATGTTGGCAGTGATAGAAATAGTGATGGATTTACAAGGTCAAACACACTGACATTTTATGAAAATTTCCATTTTCTTCCCTGGATATTATCTCACCTGACAAAAACAAACACACATTTAGATTTCTCAGATTTCTCAGGGGATGTTCTTTTGGGTAGATTATCTGGAAAAAATTTCTGACACATCAGTCCAATGCCACGGTTTAATTTTTATGTGAGGATTTTCTAGGACAAATGAAAATATGTGCTAGTTTTTTCTCCTTACATAAAAGAAGTGGTAGAACTAGTGCTTACAAAATACACTGCTTACTTACACTACCTGGACTGTCACTGCAACACACTTCACCCAGTCATCTTTGTCATGTTTAAGAGACCTGGTCTTAAGGGCCTAGTAATTTTCTTGATATAAAAGAAGACAGCACAATTTCTTGCCCCTTAGTATTCCTTTCCCCTATCTAAACTCCTATGAGCCAGAACCAACAACTATTTTATACATTAGGCTTTGATTTTGGTAAAACCACAGAAAACTGTTACCACTTTTCAGTAACAGTTCAATAAGCACGGATCCCTTGCAGAATTCTAAGCATATGAATTTTAAAAAAATATATTACATAGAAGCTATTCTTTTACTCAACTAATTTTTTCTTTCTTCCATTTGTTCCTAACTTTGGCCCAGACTTTTTTCTTTTTTTAATTTTGCCTTTCTTGAAAGTTCTACTACCAAATAATCAAATAATGGAAGGCTGGAGACAATACATTTCATAAATACAACTTTTAAAAGAGAAAATATTCTCTTACATATGATTAGCAAATGGGGGAGGAATTAATTGGGGCACAGAAGGAAAGAATGAGAATGACTGAGGCCACTGTATTCTATGAGCCTTTGAGGACACCAAGGGCAACCTCATCTTTGGATGGAAAAAAAGGTAGTATGTTAAGTGACTGGGTTTACTTTAGAAAAGTTAAGTTACAGGACTGAGTAACCTAGTAATAAGAAAACTGCTGACACACTTCTGGGGATGATTATTGTTGGGCAAAGAATCAGATGCTACCAAGTCAGGATTATCTCTCTAAAAAAAAAAAACAACAGTTAACACTGTGGTTGTATTTTTTCTTATGTATTGCTTCAAAACATTATAAGAAAAGAGTACAGTATCTCTGTTAAGTTGACTTAAAATCTGATGTGTCATTTTATTGACTGTTATTATTGTTTCTTGAAATCTTGTTCATGTTTATAAGTTTTCTGACTTCAGTTTAGAGATATTGCAAGCAGATCAGCCTAGCAAGTTTAAAACTGTGAATTTAATAATTATCTTCTAGGTATGTGTAGGAACATATTGCATGAGACAGTAATGTAATTTGTGAGAAATGTCTACACACAAGCTTTCATATACCTTTATTCTGTCTTTAGAATTTGGAATGATGGGAGATCATACAATTAAAAGTCAGCGACCTCGATCTGTTCATGAAAAAAGGGTCCCTCAGGAACAAGCTGATGCTGCTAAATTTATGGCACAAACTGGTAATACGTTAGTTACATTTTTCTATTTATTGTTGTTAATTTAATGAAACCACTGCATGTTTTCATAATCTTTTGCTGCACATTTGTCAGTTTTTGGAGCTGATATTTTTTGAGCCATTTTTTTTTTGTCACCAGTTAAAGTCCATAAATAAAGTAGCTGTGAATTGAAAAGTGCACCAAAATTATGTAAGAATTATTTTGCTTTCAGTATGAGACATTTAGAATTTACATAGTAGCATTTATGCTAATTAACTACTTAAAATATATCATTAAACTTTTAAAGAAAGACAGCAAAGTTATTTCTTCCACAGTTGATTGATACAGGATTTTCAAAAATTAGAACTTTAAATGAATTGAATATATTCATTTATTTCAAGTATGATCCTACTTATAAATATTAATGGTTAAAATGTACAGAAAATATAAACTTAAAAAATTTAATATTTTTATTTGAAGAGTTGGTTATATAAGCTAAATAATAAAAAGTTGACAGTGTTAAGTAAGCTGTAACATTCCAACTAATTAAATATCAACTAAAATGACTTTCTACTTTATAAAATGTTTAATTCTAAATTAATTAGATTACTTTTAAAAACCTCCCTCCAAATACATCAATATATATTTGGAATGTGTATAATTTATGCCCATTAGTTACAGAATTTGAACAAATAAATGTATTCATATTTTGTCTTATCATAATAAATGGGCTAATTCCATCTGAGTACATTGCATGTGGTACATCCTTTAAAGTGTTTAAACTTTGTTATCTAAATTTTCAGTTGTCATCTTTATTTTGGGAACTAGAAAGCTAACAATTTTATCCATGTCTTAAAATTTTTTATGCATCTAAATGTTTTGCCATTAATACAAAAATTTCAAGTATATGACTAGCTTTCTGACACGACATTTCAACTAATAGTGATGAAATTCCCTCAAGAAATGAATATTTCCTTCAGTTCACATGTTCTTAGGATAATATTTTTTTAGAACACTAGATCTGAATCTATAATATAAAAATGCAAATACGGTTAATGAGTTTTGCTCTTAATAATGGGTAAGTAGAAGATTTGGGTACATTAGTTGCAAATAGGTCAAATTTTCAGAACACGAAGTTTAAAATAAATCTACAAGGATACACTTTTAGTTTAGTTTTTTTTTTTTTAGATTTATGTTGCAACCAAATACAGAAATGCAGGGTTTTTTTTGGATCCCTTTTTGTGC
This sequence comes from Cacajao melanocephalus, assembly GCA_963573385.1. Taxonomy (NCBI): domain Eukaryota; kingdom Metazoa; phylum Chordata; class Mammalia; order Primates; family Pitheciidae; genus Cacajao; species Cacajao melanocephalus. Next base: position 24,392 of record CAUYLG010051268.1, on the reverse strand, counting down.
ACCTTCTTGTTTAATAGAATTTGATTTTTATCTTTACTATTTGGTTAAACAAGTCTAAAAGTGCATTAAAATGTTTAGGCAAATTTCCTAATTTCTAAATGTATTTCCCTCCTTTACAGGGAGCAAAAATTTTCAACTACTGAGCAGAAATTAGAGAACGTTTGACATTAAGTCACGGAGCATGGGCTGACTGCTCATCTTTGTCAGCACCATCTCATGGGGGCATTTCTGCAAGATTTAAAAAGGTGTATTTTATTTGCTCAAAAGAGGTGGCAGGCATTGGTTTACTGAAGTTCCTAAAAATTGGAGTCAATAGAAAGTGAAATGGAGAATCACAGTTTTAAATTTCCAACATTTTGACATAATTAGTTTATGCATAAATATTAGGCATTTGGCCAAAAGTTTCTGTACAAGTTTTTTGATTTGTCTGTGATATAGTTCAATTCACAATCTTCAGCCAAACCCCTTTTGGTAAATTCAAATCTCAAGGAACATTGTGTTTTCCTAGTAAGGAATTACTAATTTCAGTTTTTGAATGTACTCATTCTTTTCCAGATATTGTTTTGTATTTAATCTACAGTAATGTGATTTGGTAAAACAGGTGAAATATTTCTCAAAAAAATCCATGAGGAGCTTTAAAACCATTCCCCCACATTGCTAACAATAACTCAGAGAGGGCAATGAACTTCAAAATTAAAATTCTGAAAATATTAATTGGATGCTCAAAATGATGAATAATAAATATTTATTATTTTCTTTTAAACCAAATATAGTATAGACAAACATGAATACATGTATCAGAGTTTAAAATTAAACTATTTTAGTACTCGTGTAAAACTGGAAAACTCATCATTTTAAGTAATTTTTAAAATTTATAATTTAACAGAAGACAATTATAATGTGAAAAAGAGAAGAATATTTTTCCTTAAATATTTTCCTAGATTATACTTTCTTTAGGTGTTAAGGTAGTCTGAATAAATACAGGTAAGTGTCACACAATGAAATATTACAAAAATTAGGCTTTACTTATAAAACTTTTCCCTGTATTTGTCTTTAAGCCAAAAACTGACTGTTGCATATAAACAATATAAAATTTGTAATCAGTAATTTTTGAGAACAAAGAATAAGGCAAAAAACATAAATTTAAATAATAATAAAATACTATATTTTTATGTTACTAATTTAAAAAAGCAAAAGCTATCTCATTTTAATATTTAAGAATTACTTCTCAAAATGAGGAACCAGGTCTCTTCAATCAATATGATCAGTAAAAGATTATAATTAAAAGAAATATTTTCTATAGAGTGACAAAATGAGTGTAACACTTTTTTTTAAAATAGTAACATTTGATAAAGTAGCATAGTTTGGACATAAATGATGATGCTTTAATAGCCTATAATACAATCTTTATTTGTCTTTAAGTTATATAAAATGAGGTGATATCATATAAATACAGATATGTAATACAGACATCTAAATTAAATGCCAATAAGATGGCTTAAGAAATCTTAATTACACTTGCTTATGCTTAAGCAATATAGTCATCAATTAATTTATAAACATGTTTAGAAAAGTAGCCTTTTATTACAGTGAAGAAAATAGCCTGAATTTGGACTATGTAGCATGTTATCTAAAATTTAAAAAAACAAAATTAGTCTGGGTGCAGTGACTCACACTTGTAATCCTGGCATTTTGGGAGGCTGAGGCAGGCAGATTACCTGAGGTTGGGAGTTCAAGATCAGCCTGGCCAACATGGTGAATATACAAAAAGTTAGCCGGGTACAGTGGTGCGCACCTGTAATTCCAGCTCCTTGGGAGGCTGAGGCAGGAGAATCGTTTGAACCTGGGAGGCAGAGTTTGCAGTCAGCCGAGATAGCGCCGTTGCACTCTAGCCTAGGCCACAGAGTGAGATTTCGTCTCTAAATAAATAAATAGTACAGTTCTAATTTAATGACTTTAACATACTAGCAAAAGTTTATATTAATATTTTGTTCATAATTTAAAACGCATTCTTGCACATTATCTCACTCGTTCCTTGAAGATTTTAAAGTAAATATAAAATTCATTTTATAAAAGACATTCAAATAAATAAAATGACTTTCTCAAGGTCACAGAGCTATTATTCAGTAGGTTTCCATCAAACACAGGTCTTCTGACTTTAATTGCAATGCTTTTCCAGTTTCCTTTTGTTTTTTGTGCTAGGCTAAAGAGCCTTTACTTTGTACTATCTCCAAAGATACTCATATAAAAAACAGTATACTTTATCGTATACTTTACTATTTTAATGTCATTGAATATTTTTAATATCTTTCTTATAATGCATATTAGCTATTCTCATTATGGCCTAATGTGCTTGACTAGAATGGTCTTCATACTTTTAAAACTAAGGAAGTGCAGCATGAAAAAAAGAAGTATTTAGTGGAAATGTCACCGAAACTATAGGACTTGAGTTATTATAAGATCGTTTTGATAGGTAGGCCACTATTTCAGTGGCAAAATTTGATTCAAAATCTTAAAGCTAGTATTATTTATTTATTTATTTATTTTTGATCAATGAAATGAGCCATCAGTTTGAGGAAGAGTGAAGAGGCTAATTCTGAGCATTCATTATCAAACTCTCATGATCCAGGCACCACTGCTTAGCCTGTTCAGCATCATTGCAGTATCATACATTCAAAAGCAGCAGAATGTTTAAATACTTGTACAGAAATAATTTAAAAATAGGACTTGATCTGGATTCACTGCTCAGTTTAAATTATGTTTTTCTGTCATTATGACAATGCAAGAGGAATAAGACTGCTTTTGTGGTAAAATATAACTAATTTTATTCATAACCTTTATCATTTCACTTATAGAATCCACATTGTTCATAATTTTCTGGCTTTTAATTAATAACATGCAACCATTTTATACCTCACTTAATCTCATCACAAACATTTTGGAATATCATTTTTAAAGTACATTATATTTTCCCTAATTTCAGCTTAGATTTTCTATTGTTAAATATATATGCACATAAATACATATATGTGGATTTTTTTTAACCATTATCCTTCTATTTGGTTTATAAAATAATGATTTTCAATCTTGATAGAGTAGTGTTTAATGCAAAAGAACCAATTACGAAGCATGGCTTTAACTGTTATTCAAATAGTCATCCAAGGACATTTTTATGAAATTAGTAATATATAAATTTGTGAAGAAATAAATTCTGAAATGGTGAAGGGTTATCTATACAGTATTTTCAAGTCACATTGATCACAACTCTGAAAAGCAGTCCCACTTGATGTAATCTGTCATCTATTGTCTGTGCCCTTACAATATACGTCCAGTTATAAATGGTTGGTCATCTACACCCCTGGGTCACAATTCAGACCAATATAAGAATAAATGTGTCATAACAGTACTACTCAAAGTGTGGTTAGTGGATCAGTGTTTGTCTGCAAACTGGCCATTGTGGTCCCTTAAAGGAATAAGCAGTTTACCTCAGAATGTAAAACCAACTACTTCATCAAGCACAGGTTTTATTTCAGCTGACTCTTTTTTTTTTAAGAACAAATTTCTCATTGAGAAAATCTGTGTGTTGAATTACATTCTGACCCAAACTCCTTCTGTCCTAGAGCACCGGTTTGTGGACCAGCTGCCTTGAGCAGCACTGCAAATAATTTCCAAGTAGTTTACTAACTCTCTAGAAAAGGATGGACAAATACATGATCATATTCTATCATTTGAATTCTATTCCAAAGGCAAATTCTAAACAGAAACATAAAATATTGTTAAATTGCTCTTCGATCTATTTAATCAGTAATGCAAAGGTTTTAGAAACATTTCACCTGCAAACTTTTTTAACAACTAAATGGTTAACTTAAATAGTTAACTGCTAGCAGCTAAATGACCCAGTGTGACTTTAGAGAAAAGCAACTACAAATTTTCAAATCAGTTTTTAAAATTTATCCTGAACATGTTGCCATGATAGAATTAGAAGCCTATTTCATTGGTCTTGGAAATTTTTGACTTTTAAGTGTCCTTGGTACATAACAATTGAAATTCAACATAGTTTCATTGAGATGCCAACTCCAAGAAAATTAATGAATTTTGACATTCATTTGCTTTTTAAAGCCCCACTTTAAATAAATTGAGTTCCATTTCAAATTAATGGAAATGATCAAGAAATTTTCCTTTATTTTGAGTTAAAAAACCACTACTCTAGATCATAGGTGAAATTGTTAGCAGAAAGATTTAAATAAATTACCACAAAATAATTAACTATCATAGTATGAAAAAGTAGGAATTGCACTAGTAATAAACTATAAATGTCAGTACTCAATACAACATAAATTAGATGTGTCTAAGCTCCCAAGTTTCCACATCATCTAGCGTTAAAAAGGGTATTATGTAATAAAGGACTAAGGAGGAACACATCAATATACTCCTGCTCACCAAAGCCGTAGAGTAAGCTTAGAAATACCTTTTGTTTCCTTTCCCACCAGAGTACAAAGCCTTAGATTAATTTGAAGAGAATCACCTCAACAATTGCTCATGTTGAAAAACGCTGACTAGTTCCTTCATAGTGTTCATGGCACAGTGTAATTTGCTAATAAGCTTAGGGCAAAACTTGGTGTTTGCATCAGCATTATATGCATTCCTCTTTAAACTTCATTTTCTCTGAAATGTTTTCATGTATTGTCATATTTTTACATTTAAATTATTCTTGCATGTCATAATGTCAGTTTGGTATAATGCTTATTAGATGGATATTTAAGACAGTATTTCATGTTTATTTGTTGTCTTGCATGCAGGTGAATCTGGTGTGGAAGAGTGGTCCCAGTGGAGCACATGTTCAGTTACTTGTGGTCAAGGGTCGCAGGTGCGAACCAGAACTTGTGTATCACCTTACGGGACACACTGCAGCGGCCCATTAAGAGAATCAAGGGTTTGCAATAACACTGCCCTCTGTCCAGGTAGTGTTAGCAGCAACTACAATTGTGGATGTTATTGAATTGTGTCATGCTACGCATTTGGAACAATTTGTTATTTTCATGTGAAATGGGTATACACATTTTGATTAGCATGGATAAGTGTAATTCTTATTCAATTGTGATATTTTATTATGTATGTGATTATGTCTGCTCTTTTTTTTATTTTTTTGAAAGAAAGAAAAAGAGAGGAAAGAAAGAGAGTGAAAGAAAGAAAAAAAGGAATGTAAGAGAGAAAGAAAGAGGAAGAGAAAGTATGTCTGCTCTTAAAGCAGTCAAGAAATTAGATAAGTGATCCCCTCTTCACTGCAAATATCGGTTTCTACTATGTGTATCTACTAATATTTAAGGTTGAAATATCTTTTGTGTTTTAGATGGTGAAAATGTAAAACCATATGCTTGAGGAAAAATGTAATCTGCCTGCATATTAGGAATATGATGTATATTCATGGCTTAAGGCAGTGGTTGACGTAGCGTGTCAGGCAGTTAGCAGTTTTTATATCACTTATCTGACCCTATCAGAGAAAAGAGTGTCCGTTACCAAATAACTTTTTAAAATTTTATTTCATTCAAGTAACTTTCCCCATCAGAGATATCCACTGCTTTGTAAACTTAAATGAAACTTAATGAAAAGAGAGACAGAAAGGAAGAGAGAGAGAGAGATCTTTTATGTTAAGTGAGGCACAGCAATAGCATGCCCACTTAGGGCCAGATTTTCCATGTTATATCACAAATTTGTTCTTCAGTTGATGCACACATGCACGTTATAGACATTCCTCCCTCCCAGACCACTGACTTTCATGTAAAAATAAATGATAATATGACTCTGGGCTTTGTTTCAAGAAGTCAAAAGCAGATGATGTTGTGAATATCCACATTTATATTTTTGTCTGACCATTTATGTGGTGGATGGATGACTACAAACGTATTGACAGCTGCAGTTGACACTGGACTTGCATTCACAGCCTTTCCAGGGACCTCCAAAAGGAGATGGGTGTAAAGAAAGTGACTTGCACTTCAGCAGCCTTTCACCTGCTAGCTTGTGCTTAGAAATTTCTCAGTAAACTCCATTTCTAGAGATGGCTGACTCCACAGTTGCTAAAAGCAAGAGTAGAGAGTGGGTGGCATGGAGTAAGAGCAAGAATAATAGTTTTCCAGCAGAGTAAGCAAAGGGGATCTATTCAAAAACAATCTGAGAGAGCTGTTAATGGAGGTAGAGTTTTAGATTTGCAAAATGAAAAAGTCTGAATATCTGTTTCACAACATTATGAATATAGGTAAAACTACTAAGTTGTATACTAAAAGTTGGTTACATGGTAAATTTTGCATTGTGTGTTTTTATCACAACAAAAAAGGACAGTGTAGAGGAAATAAAAGGTAAAGAAAGGGGTGGGCAGAAGGTGGAGGAGGAATGATGCAATGAGGTGGCTGATCCCTTTAGAATAGAATTGGGAGGTAACAAAGCAGTAGATGAAGGTAGAATTAAAAGCTAAGCATGGCAGGAAACTGAAGCCTATGAGGAGGGAAAGGCAGAATTAACTGGAAAAGAGCAATAATTGCCCCATAACAAGAAAAATCAGTGAGGCTCAGTGGGAATTAGACTAGAACAAGAAAACATACGAACTGAAAACTAAAAAGATTCATAAGAAAAAAATGTTTAAGGAGTTTATGAAAGGAGGAAGAACGTGAAAAAATATGATTAAAAACAGGGGTCATAGAGCAGACAGATTCTAGGTACATTTGGCAACAGAAGGAAAACAAGTACAAGCAAGGACCTGGGGATTTTTTTTTATTTTTTAAACTGACAGGTAACATGTATGTTTTTATCTTGTACAACATGATAGTTGAAGTATATCTATGTTGTGGAAGGTTAAATCTAGCTAATTAATAAATGTATTACTGAATATAGTTATCATTTTTGTGCTGAGAGCATGTAACATCCACTCTCTTTACATTTTTTAAGAATACAGTAGTCATTAACCATAGTCACCATGCAGTATAATAAATCTCTTGAATTTATTCCTCTTATCTAACTGTAATTACATATCATTTGACCAATATGTTTTATAAATGAAATCTTCAGACCACAAGGGTAGATACTTATTTTTATTCTGGTGTGGGTGGAGTGGGTTTTCTGGGAAGAATGCTTAAAGCTGTTCCCTACTTACAGTATTGACATAAAGAGATCCAGGATCAAGTTTCCTGTCCTTGACAATGAGAAAAATGTCAATAAAGAATTATGCTGTACTTGCCATATAAATTTATCTAATCAGCATGTGTTTGAATAGCCAAGACCCTTTCAACATACACAGATAGTATTATGGCAAATGGATCTCCAAATGTGAGTCTGAGTGGATTCGAAGGTGTTCTCTAAAATTTTCCATTCAGAGCCTACTTCCCAGTCACTAGTTATGCACATTCATAAGGATGACATATGAAAGTTGCCATCCTTCTGCCAGAGACCACTGATTAATGCCTTCACTGGGTACAGAGAGCATCTGTGGTGGGATCAGAGTGCTTCTCTCACAAAGAACGGCCAAACTCACTTTTTGACTGTGTCTGATGTCCAAAAGACTTTATAATATTCTATAATTTCAATAGTTTTAATTTAAAGTGTTTCTTCCTTATTTATTCCTGAGGTTTCAATTTTTTGAATTTGAAAAATCAGATCTTGGTGATGACCTTGAGCAGTAGAATATAAATAACTCTCACATGCTTAGTGTTCCAATAATGGAACACTAGGCATAAATGACTTAAACCTTTTACCCTTACACCTACAGAACTGCATACCAATTACTAGCTCCTCTTCACCTTTATATGCATAAAGTCTTTTTCTTTCTAAATTCGATTAAATAGTACTGTTGAGAAGCTTATCTTTTAGTCATTGTTTTAGTTCAGAATGTTGAAGTAAAGAAAATGAGAAAGTTTTATTGATTTGTTTTTAATTTTCCAAATATGAAGGATAATTTAGCAACCTAAAAAATACGGAATAAGTACCCCATTAAGGAATTGGAATTTTTTCATATGGTTATTGTATTTGTCATGAAATATTTTGTGCTTAATGTTTTATTTTGCTATTTGTTGTGCTGGTAAATATGTACTTTCTTTACTATCTAATATATCCTGAAAATAGTGACAAGAAGTGAATTTTTAAAATGTAATGTTTTAAGCAGTGCAAATATCTTCCTAAAATAATACATTCCCAAGAAGAAAATTAACTTTGAAATCAGTAACCGATTTGTCACACTTTGAGACAAATGTGATTGGTATTTAATTAATGAAAAAAGACACAAGAAATGAACAAATTGAATATTAAGGTCACTTTCCACAAAATGCGTGGAATGACAGAGTAGAGGTTATATTTACTTGTACTATAAAAGGCTAATCCATAGTGTTTTAAGTTAGTTAGTTACCATTCACCCATATTCAAATTTCAAAAGAAGTCTGCCTTAATTAAATTATGCAATAATGTGTTACTTCAATATGGATCCTAAGATATTTAACCTTTAGCAGAATATTTGCTTTGACATTGTACTCTGTCCAAAAGCTCGTATTACTCAAAGTAAAAACAATGGACATAAACAGAAAATAAATTGAGAAAAACAGAGTGCTACATTCAATAGTGCAATTTATTGTCCTAGTTGAATTACAATTTTATGGTTTGTTCCAGGGCTTCTCAACCTCATTACTACTAACATTTTGACCCCAAAAAGTCTTTGTTGGGAGAGTCCATCCTGTGCATTTTTTAATGTTTAAGAGCATACCTCGCCTTTACTCACTAGATGCCAGTAGTCCCTTACTTTCCTCCAAGTTGTGACACCCAAATATGTCTCCAGACATTGCCAAATGTCACCTGGGGAGCAAAACTGCCACTGGTTAAGAGCCACTGGTGTACTCTATATGTATTTTGATCCTGTAGAAGAAGTTTCTTCAAGCTAAGGAATGCTTTTGAAATTTTTTGTAAAAATTACAGTTCTCATATCCATTTGTTTCTTAAAAAATAAAGCCTTTCACTTATTTTACATACAGCTCAATCTAAATCATAAGAAAAATTATATGTTTATTTCAAAATATGGTTGTAATATATTTTGTGTATTGCATATTCTTCATTTCATCTCTAGTTATCACAAAAGATATAATATAGCTAGCACCTAAGCTAAGGAGGAAAACTATAAAAATGAATGAATTTCATTTAAATATATTGGCTTTATTAGGATCATTTTAAATAAACTAGATCATGTACAGATTTTCATGTTTGACTGCAAAATAAAAAAAAGTAACAATTTGCCATTAAAATAAAAATGTCTAATCTTTAGCATTAATCTTATGAATAGCATCTATAAACATTATGAGGTATGTGCTGTAATTTCCTACTAACTCAATAGTCTCTAAAATGACATTGTTAATGATTTGTATCCTTTTCAAATGAAAAAAAATAACTTTTTAAAAATGATATGAATGAGTCATGAACTTTGACCATGTAGCTATAAAGACTGTTTGAAAGTATTAAGTAACATTAATTTTCTGAAGATTCCAGATTCATAGTTTTAGCCATCAAGGTTAATCAACATTTTTTGAGATTCATGGAGGAAAATATGCCAATTTAGCATCTTCCTTTTTTTCTGGCATTGTGAAATGCATATAGAACAGCATAATTTGACAGAAGAAAAAATGAACAGAAGCAGCAATCTAAAATTTATTTAGCATCATTAACTTTTTATATAGGAGGAGAAAATAGAAGGAGAAAAGGTTTTTAAAATAGGAAGAAAAAAGGTTTTTAAAACAGGAGGATAAAATGTTGGTTTAGGAGAAATCTTGGTAATTGGAAATAAATGCAGTAGTTTATAAAAATATTAATTTAATATGACAAAGTATATTGATGTAACTACTTTTAAACTATTTTGCTGTAATAGATCATATATACATATATGAACATTTCTATATGTGGATAGTATATACATTTTATATGTATAGTTTTATTAGAGCTAAATGTAGACTTACTTTTTTAATATATATCAATGGATATACACTGGCTTTGGTTTTCCCCAAATTTTATGGGAAAAAGTAAAACATCTTAATTTTTCTCACTTTTTGTTTTTTCCTATATATTATTTTAAAACTGTATTTCCCAACAAGGCTTTCAGAATCTTTAAGGGCTTTTCATTGAATATTTCTATTGGCTATTTTTTCCAGTGTTTAAACATATTATCAAAACCAATTGAGGCAACAAATAACACAAATAGAAGAGGATAGGGTATCTCACAATTAAGGTATCCTGTCTGTATTTCTAAAGTAACAACTTGGTAAGCATATACATGAAGATTCTAGATATATTTACTCGCATAATTTCTCTGCCACTTTTTATGAACTTGTGCTTACCCTTACCCATGTTAAAGAAAAAAATGAACTTTTTTTGGTCATTTTCCTCTATAAATTTCTACTCTACTCTCCTTAATTATATCTGTGGATGTCATATCAAACATCTGGCCTCTGAACTTCTAAGAGTATACCAAGGCTAGAGGTTCAACATCAAGACCAGAGCTTTTGAACCAAAAAGCACATTTTTTCTCATGCCTTCTTATTGATATTGTCTATTAGAGTGCTATTATGTATTGTCTCAATTATTAAGAATTAGGATTAGAGTGGTAACTTGACCATGCAAGGAAGGGATAAAGCACTGAATCCCTTTTTTTTTTTTTTTTTTTTTGGAGATGGAGCCTGGCTCTGTTGCCCAGGCTGGAGTACAGTGGCATGATCTCGGTTCAACCCCCACCACTCAGGTTCAAGTGATTCTCCTGCCCCAGCCTCTTGTGTAGCTGGGACTACAAGCACATACCACCATGCCCAGCTAATTTTTTCATTTTTAGTAGAGACGGGGTTTCACCACATTGACCAGGCTGGTCTCGAACTACTGACCTCAGGTGATTTGCCAACCTCGGCCTCTGAAAGTGCTGGGATTACAGGAGTGAGCCACCACGCCCAGTCTAAACACTGAATCTTGGTGGTCTTTTGTAAAATATAACAATATTTATTCATAGTGGTTATTCTGAAAGAACACAAGTTATTTAAGATCAAGTGTGAACTCATGGTAGTATATATTAAGAATTAATATATTCATATTTATGTTAGGTATAATTATTTTCTTTAGAAACTTATATAAATTAGGTAGATTTCCAGTTCTATCAAGTTGTTAGAGGAGAAAGAGCATCTTCTTGTTTCATGGTCATTAGAAAGAGATTATCATATTTTCCATTCATTTTGAAACAGGGAAAAGAGGAGTATTTTATGGGAGTAGATACTCTGTTTGAAATTCTTTCTTATTCAAAATATGGTAACTTTAAACCCAAATTTTTAAATGGCAAAAAAAAATTATTTTCTAAAATGGGATGTTAAAAGTTAATATGCACCTCAATTTTCAGATTTTTAAAAATTTTCTGACATTGTAAAAGTCTAAATCTCAAATTTTGTAAATGTTAGGAGAATTATGTCAGCCCTTGCCTCTCTTAACAAAAACTTAACTCTAGAAGATTACCTCTAAGAAATTTAGTTTTCTATTTTAATAGTTGATATTACTTTAACTTAAAAATAATTCGTGACTGTCTTACCATGAGGGAGAGAGGTGCATTTCCATTAAATATAAGGAAAAGATTAAAATTTATGACATGAATAACTGTTCAAATGCAGAAAAAAGCACATGCAGTTTTCCATTATTTTAATAACTTTTAAAAATTAATAACTGTATTTTGTGACAAATAAGAATGTTATCTCAACTTTCAAAATATCTTCATATTTGTCTATTTAATGAGTTTTTTAATTATAAAGAAAATAATGTTTGATTTTACTTCTCTGCTTTTGTTGTTGAAACTTCTTTGCTTTCTTACAGTACACGGAGTATGGGAGGAATGGTCACCATGGAGTTTATGTTCATTTACATGTGGTCGAGGCCAAAGAACAAGAACAAGGTCATGCACACCTCCTCAATATGGAGGAAGGCCGTGTGAAGGACCTGAAACACATCATAAGCCTTGTAATATTGCTCTTTGCCCAGGTGAGCCTATTCTGCATTTTGTGATCTTTGTATTTATCTGCTTTTTATATGATTCCTGGTGTACACAGGAAATATTAAGAGCACAATCTTCATTCAGTCACATTGGAAAATGTGTCCTTTAGTTATTGTATCTTGCCTAAAACTCGGTACTTTTCTTGATTCTATCATATGCAGTGGTGTAGAATATGTCCTTAAGTGTTAATCAGTATTTACCTTTGTTATATTTCTACAAATGTGTATATTAGTGTTTTCCAGTAAGATTTTTATTTGCACTTGTTTTTTCCTTCTGGAAAAATTACAAGGAATCCTAAAGACTTGAGATTAAATTGCCTTCACACTGAAACTAGAGAGATTTGATTTAAAGCCAGTCCTTCCTATATTATTCTCTTACACTCATTCAATTAGAGAGTGGCAATGTACCACTGACCATGTATAAAAATGACAAGTATTTTCAGGGAATCAGACTTTCTAGATCTCTTGCTAGTTAATGTCCTGCACTATGAAGCAATGCTTCAAAGTCCTTCTGGAAGTTTTAAATATATAAAACATGTGAAGCATATGAAAAAGAATCCAATGTGTGGATATGCAAAAGTCATCTACCAAGTTTAATTGTTCCCTTTACTTCAGAGAAGGACTGCCAGTTTCTTGTACTTAATGACGTAGAATTAAGAATTAAGGCATTTTACTGAATAATATAATTACTTCTTAAAATTTTATGAATTCTATGAATTATGAACATAACTTACATGAGTTAATATTCATGTAGTTATGAATATTAGAGGGTCAAAACCATGATTACTTATTTGTTAACAAGTACTAGAAAATCTGTTTATGAAATCAGTAACATTCTGTCTTAATCCTCTGTCTATAAACACACAGGCAGGTAGACACACAGATAGGTAGTGATGCCTTGTGCTTTCAACAGAGATTTGTGAAAGTTTATACTTTTTAATTTTGTCTATTATTTTCAATCCTGAGCTGTGACATTTAGATAGAATCAAATATGATTTATTCTTATTTGTTCATAGAGTGCAAAAAAATAGACAATATGGGAAATTAAAAAACCAATAACTATAGAAACTTTTAAAATACTTTTTTGTTACTTTTTTTATGTCAGCTAGACTCCACAAATACAAACATAAAATGGCATTGATGGGTTAAAATATTGTGAACCAAGTTTCTCATAGTCAACTTTCCATTAACTTTTCTAGGAGTAAAATTCTTAGATATCAGTAGAGAGGCTATGTTAGAATTCAGATGTGAAAACTCATTTTCTTAAGTTGATACAGTTTTGGAACTTTATCACTCTAGTTGTAACCACGTTTTTAAGTGGATTTTAGTGGTATTACTTGGATTTTAGTGGTATTGCATTATCATTGGAAGCACTCTAAGGCCAATAAAATCAGATGGCTTTCTTCTTTCATGTAGGTCCTTTATTTTGGTGCATTATAATGGTATTATTTGTAAATGTGACCTAGCTCATATTCTCTCATAAGTGAGCACATGGGCATATCCTTGAGTACTTAAATGTATCATGTGTCATTTCTGATTCTGGTTATTTTTATTCTTAAATTTAATTGCATCATAAAAGATTCAAAATTCTTACCACGTTGTATCTCTATGAACTTAGTATCTGAAAGTGAACTCTAATAATTAAGATTTTTTTTTAAGTTTCTAGACTGTGCCAAAAAATTGACATTATAATTTCAAAATATGTAGATTTATTTGGTGGAAACATTTGAAATTCTCGTTAGAACTCATCATCTTATAGCTAAACTCAGGCACCTTTACTGTGTATGAAAGCATCATCAACTATCAACTAGATGTAAGGCACTACTAAGAAGTATATATATTCCCTGATTTCAGATGTTTTACTGTTCATTCAGAAGATTCAGACATAAGCATGTACAAAGTTGAATGCAGTTCTCAAAATCTCATATAAATACTCTGGCTTTAATGAAAGATGGTAACTTGAGGATTCGGTGGTTTCAGGCAACATTTCTTCTAATCATCCCACATGATATCCCTAAGATATCATATTAAGGAATAAAGCTAACAATGTAGATCAGGACCTACACTAGTTTTTCTCTGTTAGACCTAGAATGTACTGCAGACAAGAGGAGGACAGAAGAAACATGCAAAACCACAAATTGTATCTCCAGCTACTCACTGCTTTTCCAGGATTTGGTGGGGTGGGTTGTGGTAATGGGCAGTGACATTTTTGTGTGGGATAATGCTAAAACAGTATTATAGTCTTAAAGCATCCTCTTTTTAGGAAACATGCATGTAACCACTACAACAAAATAGATATTATGTAGGAATGGCATGCATTGTTTTTATTAAATAATGAAATACTTTTAGGTATTCAGAATTTGATATATAACTATAAGTAGATTATATGCTGTCAGATTCCTTGCTGAGTCAATGTACAACTTCTTCCCACTTCTTTTGAGGTGAGAGAAAACCATTGTCTGGGATCTGTATAAGGAGGGAAGGAAAAAAGGAAAATGAAGATATAATATTTCCTATTGTGAGTTGTTAGTTACTAATTTGTATACTGGGTCTGAGAACAGGGGGCTGATATTGATAAAGCAGGATAGGCAAGAGGCATAGAGAAACAAAAAGGAGTTTCCTGGCTCATAAACATAATGTGGTCTATTCCTCCTTTTGTAATCTATACTGATAATTAAAATATTATGGAAAGGGGTGTGTGTGTGTGTGTGTGTCTGTGTGTGTGTGTGTGTGTCTGTGTGTGTGTGTGTGTCTGTGTCTGTGTTCAGTGGTCTTTGGGGTCTGTTTTACTTACCTCACCACAGTTCTGGTGGTCCAAATTATGTTTTCTTTTTTCCTTTATTTTTTTTCGAGATGGAGTCTCACTCTGTCTCCCAGGTGGGAGTGCAGTGGTACAATCTCAGCTCACTGCAACCTCCGCCTCCTGGGTTCAAGCAATTCTCCTGCCTCAGCCTCCTGAGCAGCTGGGACTACAGGCATGTGTCACCACACCTGGCTAATGTTTTATTTTTAGTAGAGATGGGGTTTCACTATGTTGGCCAGGCTGGTCTCGAGCTCCTGACCTCAGGTGATCCACCTGCCTTGGCCTCCCAAAGTGCTGGAATTACAGGCCTGAGCCACTGTGCCCAGCCTAGGTTTTCTATTTTCTCTGAATTGTCATTGTAGTCATTAAGTGAGAATTTGCTTAATAATGGTCAATTCTCAGTTAATAATTTACATATTTGAGGATAAATTAATTTTCTTTTATTTCCTGTTTCTCTCTCCACGCCGCTTTATACCTGGTGAAAACCAAACAAATTACTATTAAATGGATTATCTTGACACAAACATATCCAAATTTCTAACATACCAATGTTTAAAGGACATTTTCTATGTCTCTTTCCTAATACATTGATGTGATAAAGCAGAGTGATCTTGAACTTTTGCAAGAGAACACATATTTAAATTTAGATTTTTACCTTTTAATATATTTGTGTCACTCATCTAATCTTTACTTTATTCATCTGTAAAATGGGGACAATAATGATACCCACTTCTTCGGACTTTGTGAGATGCTGTAAGGTGGGGAACCTGATAGGGAGCAAATACTGCGAAAGTATTAGTAGTAGTATATTAATGCCCTTCAACCAAAGTCCATCAGAATCACACCTGTAGTCGACCCAGCTGAGTTTGAGAGTGAAGGGAAACTAACAGAGGAACTGTGGGGATCTCCGTAATGGAGTGTTAGAAATGCTTACGGGATTTGAGCTTGTGTTAAGTGATTTGGTAGAGGGTTTAAAGAAGCGGCATTTGTTCTGAACTGGATGCTGTTTGGAAGGTGTGACAATTCTATGATTGGATTCTTTAATAAATTACCTCGGTGAAGGGAAAACCAGCCATAATTGGCAAAGAGCATTCACTCATATTAGCTGGGAAAGAAGAATGTTTGGTACTTTATGAGTTGCACTGTTATCTTGTTTCTGTCTCCTAAGTGGCTGTGTATGTCACTGATGTTTTCTGACATGGTTTAGATCTAACAAGAGATAACAGTTTTTCTGTGCACATCAGGCAAGCTGCTAATCAGGTCTAGCTGTAAGTGTCTTTTTATGGTAATTCCCCCTCTAGGGCTATCACTTTAGAACCCTCTGCCCTTAATGGTCTTGATTTTTATTAATATTTAACTGGAGAAAAATGTCGGATATAATGGAGAGTTGCATTTTCCAGTATGACTGCCATTAAAATTATATAGATATATATACCCAAAATAAAATTTATATAACCATTTCCAAAATTAAACACTTCTGGGAACATAAAAAGCTTAAGTTCTTAGTTGAAAGCCTGAAGTTTTATACTAATTTTCTTTATAGCTTTTTACTTTATAGTAATATTCTCCCCTAGTCAGTAGTTGAATATTAGAGGAGCTAATGAGTTTAGTTCGTACTGTTTTCAGTGTGGACTTTTCTCAGTCTGATATGTGTCCATGCAGTAGAGTATAAATAATACAGGGGACAAGGATAGGTAATAATTGAATGACAGATAAAGACTAAAATAAATGAAAGATCTGTTGGTAAATAAGTCTTCATTTATATACTGAAATATATATATATGGATTTAATTATCTGATTCAGTGGGAAAAAGAGTGGTCTGTAATTCAGAAGATATGGATTAAAGTTCAGCCTCAATCGGTAATTAAAATGTTTACTTGGGCAATTTACATACTCTATTTTTTAATTTCCTTTTTTATGAAATGGAGTCAGTACTCATTACCTCTCAATATTACGGGATTGATATATTATAATTAGGTAGAAATACTTTAAATAGTGTAAAAATTGATGTAAAATAGACGATTTTTTAATGATTTATATGAATATATTACTTTAAAATTAAGGGATTTTGGAAGAAATACGTCAAATAAACTAGGGATAGTATGATAATTATTGAGCTCTACCATCTTAGTCATGGACTCAAAGGGATTCTTTGCCCAGGTTTGTGCTAGGAAGAAGTGCTTTCATATAGGCTGTGTCAGTCTGTTGGGCTGAGCACTGTCACACCCATCAATCTGCATTTGAAAAATGCTTTCCTGGGATCCCAAAACCCCACCAGAGGGATGCTGCCAGGTTGAAGTTTCCAGATATATTTCATACTCTTACAAACCCTAAGAAGAGAGAAAGACTCACCTAAGAGTAGGGCCTCAGAAACACAGATAGACCCAAATATCTCTGTTATCTAGAGCAAGAGGCTTCAGTCTCCTATGAACCTAAAATTTTGGTCTACAGCATTTATGGGAGGATGCCCTGCTGTCAGTCTCTCTGCAGGGAGCCCTTCTGGTGAAGACAGTGAGTAGGAGGATGCTAAATATTTGCTGGAACTTGGTTCAAAGGTCTCTGATTGCGTTTGCATGAGGTTGTTATAATTTGTAGCTCAAATGGTGCCTCATTAACCTGTTCTTTAATTGATATGGATTTTATCTTCTTAGCCTTCTAGCCTGTTGTACGATGATTATATTAGTTTTATGTCATTTTAGATTTTGGGCATTATTCCAGTGTTTTTTTCAGTTCTTAGCTTAAAAGATTTTTAAATTAATTTTGTCTTTACTAATCTTGGCTTGCTTTCTTTTACTATTTAAAATTTTTCTCATTCAAACTTTAATAAACTTTTTATATCCTTCTTAGCCTTACCATTATCATTTGTTTATATTTTAATTATAATTTTTAAAAATGATGTTGCTTTTTTATTTTCCTCCTATGTAGTTTAGTTTAAAATGGTAAATGGAATACAGATTTTAGCTTTTCAGCATATGCCCAAAGCAAGAGGTTATACTCTGTTTTTTTAGACACACGGTCTTGCTCTGCCATCCAGGCCAGGATGCAGTGGCATGACCATAACTCATTGTACCTGGAAATCCTGGACTCAAGCATCCCCCCACCTCAGCTTCCTGAGTAGCTCAGACTACTTTTGTGCAATACCACATCCGGCTAACTTTATTTTTTATTTTTGTAGAGACAGGGTCCCACTGTATTTCTCAGGCTGTTCTTAAACGCATACCTCAAGCAGTCCTACCTCAGCCTCTCAAAGCTCTGGGATAACATGCATGAGCTACTATACCAGGCGGAAGCTGGACTCTTGTACATTTCAGTCTTGTGTCCTGAAAGAGACTTTACAGATCCCTGGATAACTCCCAACTTACTGCAATCTGAACTCTCCAAATTGGCCATCACAAATGAAATAACTTTCAAGCCAATGTCCAAAATTTTTCTCCCCCTCAATTCTTTCCTATGTATGACTTAATCAATCAAGAATATTCAACCCAGAAAAGTTGCTGAAATGTTAGTTTTATTATCCAAAATATTCACAACTTAATCTAATTTGTGGTTATTTTTATCTAACCTATTCTAAGCTATTAACAGTTATGGGTCAAAATGTAAAAACAGACTGAAAAACAATATATTTATTAAAATGTATTATAGAAGTTAATTTGGCTCTTGTACACAAAAGACAATTTTATCTTCAAAGTGAGGCCAATTGCAACTCCATATGTAAGGCAGGAAGAAGTTCACATAACAAAGTAAACCTCAGGAACCTAGCAATTTAGTCTTTGCAGTTTTAACTCTTTTAATTTCAGAAAGTCTGGGAGTTTGTCACACTGCTGAAGTGAAACTTTAGTTGTCCCCAGTGTGACATTGGTATATAAGGGAGCATGTTACAGGATGGTAAAGCAGGCTGATCTCTCAGCATTCTCCCAGCTTCAAAACATAGCCTTATTGTTCTTGATTCTTAGTCACCTTTGTGGAATGGCTCAGAAAGTAATAGATTTTTGGAGTTTTTAAATTGAAAACTAATATTAAGAAAACATAATCCAACTGCAAGTGCTTATGATGAGAAAGAAGAGAAATTGAAACAGCCTAAGAAACTGTTGATTCTGACTTGGCTACATATGAGAGAAGAAATTATGTACTCTAGTACAGTGTTTATTAAATGGTGTTCTGTGAATTAAAAAGAAGTTAGGGGATACCATTCAATTAAATTTGAGAAGTAAATTTTTAAGGTTATTGATTGCAGTACTCACTGCTTCATGTCTAAAATGGCATTCCAAATTTAACATTAAAAAAACTAGAAAATTTGATATACACCCAAATTGAACACTAGTCTAACTCAGTTCAATTAAAGGATCAAACTTTTACCTATTTGATTAAGCCAAAATCCTAAAAGTCAATCTTTATTTTATATTTTTCTACACCCTACCACAAACCTGCCAGCTCTACATCCAGAAAACAGTGTAAATCCATCCACTTTTTTTCTATGCCACTGATACCACCATAATCCAAGCCACCATCAGCTCTCTCTGGACTCTATACGGTATAGTCCCCCAGTATCTCACAGTAACCATTCTTGCCCCTGTACCATCCATTTCACACAAAACCACAATATTATGTTTTAAAATGTAAGTTATATCTTATCACTTCCTTACCTTAAAATATTCTCATTCTTTGCAACTTCCCTGGTCGCATGGCCTATAGGGGTCTATAAGATCTGGTTTCTGCATAGCATCTGAACCCATCTCCTGCCACCTGTTCTTTTCCAGGATCCCCATGAGCCCCTGCCTTCTCTCTGTTCCTGAACACAGATCTTCACATGACAGCAGATATTTTACTTATAAAAGATTTTTTAGTGCCAAATAGGAGACATTGTTTAATTTTTTTCTTTTTTTCTTTTCAGTGATATTCTGGATTTTAAAAAAATTATTAGTGAATTTCTTTTACAGTCCTCAACCTCATAGCATTTCTGGAAACAGTAGTGTCATTTTACTGAATGAGAAAAAAATGGAGGACAGGGAGGCTTTGGGGAGGTGGAAGTTAAGAGTTGGTTCTGTCCAGTGATTCAGACTCAGCTCTTAAATCGTCCTCTCCTGAGGCTGCCTGAGCACTCCCTATCGCATCGCCCTCTTTATCATGTTGTCTTGTTAACACCTTTAGTGAAATACTCTTTGTTTACTCATTTATCATCTGCCCCCACTGCAGCCCCCACACTATATGTTCATAAGAGCAGAGCTCAGCCAGTCCTGAGTTCCCCACGGCCCAGCTGAACAATGCCAATCACAGCCTAAATTCTCCATAAATCTTTACTCCTGTGTGTGTTATGAGACTCCAAGAGGGGTTGTGGAGTGTTTATATTTTCCCAACTTACTAGGGAACTCTTTTCTGACAGAATGCTAAGATGTGAATCAGTTTTCAATAGAAACAGTTTCAGAAAGAAAGCTTTGAGGTATTTTTAAATTCGTAGGTTTGTGATGACCCTGAGAGGTCCCTCTTACAAATATTTGAAGTAAGCCATACACAAGGAACAGTCATTGAGTGGGGAGAGGCATTGATTGTCTCTACTACCTCGCTGCTGAGCCAGGTAAAAAGCCAAGCCTGCATGCAGAGTTGAAGGAGAAGCAGCTTCCTCACCACTTTAGCTCTCCAGTTAAACATCAGACAAAAAAAAAAAAAAGCTATTCCCTCAGATCTTGGAGAACCTAGATGAGTGCTTATAAAAAAAATAAATAGGAATATATAATGTGATAAATCATTATTTTAAAATTTCTCTACATTTGTCCCTAAAAGATAATGCACATATTCTATCTAGAAATGCTTAATTATCCAAAACAGAACTCTTAATTTCCACCTCCCCAAGCCTCCCTGTCCTCCATTTTTTTTCTCATTTGGTAAAATGACACTACTGTTTCCAGAGTGTTATGGGGCTGAGGTCTGTAAAACAAATTCATTAATTTTTTTTAATCCAGAATATCACTAAAAAGAAAAAATTAAAAATAAAACCATGTCTCATATTTGGCATGAAAAATCACATATATATATACACACACACACATATATATATAATGTCTGTTGTATACATATATGTATGTGTGTGTGTGTGTGTATATATATATGTATATACTGTCTGTAGTCTAGCTTTTTAAGTTAAATTTATATATGTCTCTTCTACCTGACTTTTCAATTATCTGTTTCCTCAATAACTTAGACTTGACACAATGAAGAAATATTAGGCTTTTCCTCTTTTGTTTCTTATATCTAATGAGTTATTTTGTCAAGCCAATTCCTTCATAACAGTGCACTTAATGTTCAATAAAAGGATCTTTCAGTTCTCAGTGTAAAATAAAACTGCAAAAAATGTCCACTTGATACATCTTCAATTTTATTATTTTTTTGTGTTACTGACTTTGTAAACAAAACTGATCCCATCTAAAATACATGTTTTATTGATGTTTATGGTAGTGTTGAACCTCAAATTGCTCCTCAGATTTCTAATATTAACTCACTCTTGAGCTTTAGCCTTAATACAGAATATGTACATGGTCAGAAAGTACTGAACAACTGTTACTACAAATACATGAATTTAAAGTCTCAAAACATTTTATTATTGTTAATGCAGTCTTAGTAAGAGTTTGATGAGCAAAACACTTCACAAATAGATGTTCTCATTGTTCCTAATATCATCTTAGCAAGGTCCTTCTCATTCTTCATAGAAATACAATCCCCTGCCAAATTATCTTCTCTCTGATTTCCTCATTTGACTTACCCATTCTAGATGTCACATCTTCACTAGACAGTCTTATTCTCTCTTTTCCAGTAAGATTTAACTATTGCATTCATAATAAATCATACTCAAAATTTACTTTAAACCAGAATACTTAAGGACATCACATAGTCCTTTATTCTAGACACTCAGCACTAAGATTAGCTTAGCAGCACCTAATTCACCTTTGTTAATGTGTTGCTTTCTTTCTGTACGTTCTCAATAATATGCATACCCAACATCCTTTTGATATTAAATAGATTGTAAGGTGTAGGGCATGAATCTCTTTTTAGAAACGCTTCTCAGAATGCTTAGGATGGTGAGGGTTCATACTGCAGGCTCAATATGTTATCATTGAGCAGAAAAATTCTGAAATGAAAAACACACTCATGTCTAAAGCCAAAATAGAGGAAAATAGATAATTTATAATATCCTATTGCTTGACTAGGATTTTCTTTTTACTCTGGAATATGGACTATATAGCCAATATGATTGTATCAAATACTTTTAATAAAGTGAGATGCTAAAATTCCATTAATGGAATGATTAAATTGGCATTTTGTGATTTTTAGTCTCATAAAGGATTTATTAAGTACAGCTAGATACCTATTAAGCAACCTCTTTTTAATAGCTTCATGTAAGGCTTGAAATTAGGTTGAAAGTACTTATGTTCTGCCAGGTTTTCTTGGTTATTTGGATGGATTTTCACAGCAACATTAGCATATGTTGAAACTTTGGATTTGCAGTGAATTCTCTTTCACCTGTGATCAAATTGACTAAGAACTATGAACTGATATTGGAAAAAAGTAGACATCCATAAACTGATGGATTTATAACATTTACATGCTAGTTTGCACATTCAAATCTGGAAAGTATTTTTAGTTGAATCCTTTGATCACTTCTACTTTGTGGGATATATGGGATTGCGCCTTTGTCAATGCTGACTTTGTCTAAATTGTCCATAACTCGCCACTCTATGTCTATTATAATTACTTCCCCAGTAGAGGCAATACATCCTCTGAAACCCTAAGTAAGTCATGTTTCATGTTAGGGTGATATTTTCCTTAACCTTCTATTTATTTATTTGCATGCAGAATGTTCTAAATTATAAGATGTTTGAGGGTAGGATTCCTTTATTTCTGTATCTCTTGTTAACATCTATCACGGTGTCTAATAACTAACAGATTTTCAAAAGTTATTTGAATGAATAAATACATGAATATCAATTTGAATCTCCCAAAGATGAATCAAGTTAAACAGACATATTAAATTCCAGTCACCAGAAAACAGACATTTAAGAGTCACCTGGATCCTGTCTTTGCTTCAGCTCCCATGGCCAGTCCTTCAGTTTCTTCTCACCATCCCTTCCTAGAAACTCTCTAATCTCTCCAAGACACTGCATCTGCACTGCCTCATCATCACAGCTCAGATCCTTCCCAAATTCTGTCATTTGTTCTCAATCCTGCACTGATCATAGAATTTCTCATTTAAATTGTTCAATGGCTTCTTACACATCTGAGAATAATATCCAAAATCCTTAACACAGCTGATGAAAGTTTTGCAAAATCTAGCCTCTCTTTTTTAAAACTTTTGCAATCTCTCTTCACCAAGCACTCTAGATGCCTTTTACAATGACCCGCATCCAGTTCCTGGAAATGCCCATGATTCTTTTTCCAAAGACCTTTGTATATTCCTCTGCATGAAACATACATTTCTCCTAAGTATTTTCTCATTATCCTGCAAGGCTTGCCTGAAGTCTCAGTTTGTCAAGGAAGACTCTCTGTACCTTCCAAAATCTTATTTCACAATGTCCTGAAACTATCCTTTACAGCACTGCCATGTAATCAGTTTATCTAGCATGTAATTCGTTGTTTATTTTTTAGGGTTCCTTCTCTAAAATATGAGCTCAGTAAGGTCTTGCTCAGGATTTAGTTTACTGCTTTATGTACCCCATCTCCTAGAATAAGGCCTTGCATGATCAATAAATATTTTTGATGAAAGAAGTGAATCTAAAGATATACTGGAGGCTGGGTACGGTGGCTCATGCCTGTGATCCCAGCACTTTGGGAGGCAAAGGTGGGTGGATCACCTGAGGTTAGGAGTTCTAGACCAGCCTGGCCAATATGGTGAAACCCCGTCTCTGCTAAAAATAAAAAAAAAAATTAGCCAAGCATGATGGCAGGCACCTGTAATCCCAGCTACTCGGGAGGCTGAGGCAAGGAGAATCACTTGAATCCGGGAGGCAGAGATTACAGTGAGCTGACATTGCACCACTGCACCCCAGCTTGGGTGACAGAGCAAGACCCCACCTCAAAAAAAAAAAGATATACTGGATATGTAGAAGAAAATAGAAGTGGGAAAATAAGATAATAATATGTGGGGAGTTAATAAAACCTAATGTTGGTATATTTATTCATTGTATTTATTCATAGTCTATTGATTGGGGTTCATCTTCAAGGGTGGTTTTACCATGTACTTTCTGTAAAGCCTCTCCTATTGGAAGATATCCTTATGCTGTCTCTTTTTCTACTTTGGTAGTTGATGGACAGTGGCAAGAGTGGAGTTCATGGAGCCAGTGCTCAGTGACGTGCTCGAATGGGACTCAGCAGAGAAGTCGGCAGTGCACTGCAGCTGCCCATGGGGGCTCTGAATGCAGAGGGCCGTGGGCAGAAAGCAGAGAGTGCTATAACCCTGAATGTACAGGTAGGGCCTGATTCCTGCATATAATGGGCACTCGTGCCATATAAAGGGCATATTATAAAATGTTCAGAACTATGCCAAAGGGTCATGAAATTAGATAA
>CAUYLG010051267.1:0-54321 GCA_963573385.1 Cacajao melanocephalus | reverse complement strand
AACTATTTTTTTAGAAATATAGCAATCATGTCATCTACAAACAGAGACATTTTGACTTCCTCTTTTCCTATTTGAATACTCTTTGCTTCTCTTGCCTGAGTGCCCTGGCCAGAACTTCCAATACTGTGTTGAATAGGAGTGTTGAGAGAGGGCATGCTTGGTCTTGTGACAGATTTTGAAGCAAGTGCTTCCAGCTTTTGCCCATTTAGTATGATATTGGCTGTGGGTTTGTCATAAATAGTTCTTATCATTTTGAGATGTGTTCCATCAATACCTAGTTTATTGAGAGTTTTTAGCATAAAGCGGTGTTGAATTTTATTGAAGGCCTTTTCTGCATCTATTGAGACAATCAGGTGGGTTTTGTTATTGGTTCTGTTTATGTGATGGATTATGTTTATTGATTTGCATATGTTGGACCAGCCGTGCCTCACAGGGATGAAGCTAACTTGATCATGGTGGATAAGCTTTTTGATGTGCTACTGGCCTCATAAAATGAGTTAGGGAGGAGTCCCTCTTTTCTATTGTTTGGAATTGTATGAGGTGTCTGTCAACCCCTGTGGGGAGATGTCTCCCAGTCAGGAGGCAGCGGGGGTCAGGGATCCACTTGAGGAGGCAGTCTGTCCCTTAGCAGAGCTCAAGTGCTGTGCTGGGAGATCTACTTCTCTCTTCAGAGCTGGCCGGCAGGAATGTTTAAGTCTGCTGAAGCTGCACCGACAGCCACCTGTTCCCCCAAGTGCTCCATCCCAGAAAGATGGGAGTTTTATCTATAAGATCCTGACTGGGGCTGCTGCCTTTCTTGCAGAGATGCCCTGCCCAGAGAGGAGGAATCTAGAGAAGCAGTCTGGCTACAGCAGCTTTGTCAAGTGGTGGTGGGCTCTGCCCAGTTTTAACTTCCTGGTGGCTTTGTTTACATTGTGAGGGGAAAACTGCCTACTTAAGCCTCAGTAATGGCAGACACCTCCCCGCTCCACACTAAGCTTGAGCCTCCCAGATTGACTTCAGACTGCTGTGCTGGCAGTGAGAATTTCAAGCCAGTGGATCTTAGCTTGCTAGGCTCTGTGGGAGTGGGATCCGCTGAGCTAGACCACTTGTCTCCCTGGTTTCACCCCCTTTTCAAGGGAAGTGAACAGTTCTGTCTCACTGGCATTCTAGAAACCACTGCAGTATGAAAAAAAACTCCTGCAGCTAATGGCCGCCCAATTTTGTGCTTGAAACCCAGGGCCCTGGTGGCGTAGGCACCCAGGGGAATCTCCTGGTCTGCAGGTTATGAAGACCATGGGAAAAGCGTACTATCTGAGCCGGATAGCACTGTCCCTCACACCACAGTCCCTCGCAGCTTCCCTTAGCTGGGGAGGGAGTTTCCCGACCCCTTGCACTTCCCAGGTAAGGCAATACCCCACCTTGTTTCCGCTCGCCCTCTGTCGGCTACACCCACTGTCTAACCAATCCCAATGAGAAGAGCTAGGTACCTCAGTTGGAAATGCAAAAATCACCCACTTTCTGCATTGATCTCGCTTGGATCTGCAGACCAGAGCTGTTTCTATTTGGCCATCTTTTCGGCCACCTTTTTGAGATTTTTTTTTTAATGTTTAAATCTTTGCTTCATCTAGCATTTACTTTGGCATAAATATGTCTTTAATATAGAAGTTTTACTTTTTTTTTTTTTTTTTTTGAGACAGAGTCTTGCTCTGTCGCCAGGCTGGAGTGCAGTGGCACAATCTCAGCTCACTGCAACCTCCACTTCCCAGGTTCAAGCCATTCTCCTGCCTTAGCTTCCCAAGTAGCTGGGACTACAGGCACGTGCCACCACACCCATCTCATTTTTGTATTTTTAGTAGAGATAGGGTTTCACCATGTTGGCCAGGATGATCTCAATTTCTTGACCTTGTGATCCGCCCACCTTGGCCTCCCAAAGTGCTGGAATTATAGGCGTGAGCCACCACACCCGGCCAGTTTTACTTTCTTTAGTGAAATCTATATATCTTTTCTTTTATGATTTCTGGCTTAGATACTCTGGTTTGTTTCTTAGAATGAAATTTCTTGGGAACAATACAAGGAGTGAGCTGGAGTAGGACACATCCAGGTGGCTGGCAAGAAACCCCCCTGAAGAAGTCTCTCTCTCAGGGAAAGGTCCATAATTTTTTTATTCCAGTTCAGTTCAGTCAACATCTACTAAGAACCTACTCTGTTCCAGAAACTATGTTAAATGCTGGGGGCTCAAAGATGAAGACTATCTCTGCTCACAGGTGGGAGTGTCGAATGTAGAAACAGAATGGCAGCACAGTGTGGGAGGTACAATGAGCAAAAGGCGTAAGGATCAATGAGCACACATGAGGCTGCCTGCCCCAGGCTGGAAGGGAAGAGGGTATCTGAGAAGGCCTCCTGGAGCAGGTGAAGCCTGAGCTGAGTTTGTTTTTCCCATTTGAATAACCAGAATATTAGAATAAGACAGTTCAATAAAGACAATTCTGAAATCACCTTCCAATTAAACTCTTACTCTGTAACTTCATTTTGCTTATATGACATAATGCATAGCATATTACCTGCT
This sequence comes from Cacajao melanocephalus, assembly GCA_963573385.1. Taxonomy (NCBI): domain Eukaryota; kingdom Metazoa; phylum Chordata; class Mammalia; order Primates; family Pitheciidae; genus Cacajao; species Cacajao melanocephalus. Next base: position 51,773 of record CAUYLG010051267.1, on the reverse strand, counting down.
AAGATACACACTTTCAACATCATTGAAAAGACAGAGCTGGGCAGGAAGCTGCCTTAATCAACAACTGATTGTAGCTCCCACACCAAGGGCAAAAGGTCTTCAGGGTAGGGACAAGCTGGTGCACAGCAATTATGAGAGAAGAATCAAGTGGAACCCCAATTTCCCCTTGCAGCTAAAAGCAGTTTACTATTTCTGAAACTCAATCTAAAAGACAGAGAACTTTAAGATAGGAGACTGGTTGCCCTCTATGAGAGTCAGGGTCTTATGCTTTATATAAAGAATGGGACATGAGAAACACTGAGGTGTTGTAATCTGGGAGGCATCCAATCTGACAAAAGAACTTGGAAATCATCAGCATGAGATGAGATTACCCAGGGATACCAGGTTGCAGAGGATTTAACCTTTGGGGATCCTTGATCCCTTTGAGAATGTGATAAAAGCTATGGATGCTGTTTCCAGAAAAATGAACGTATTGAAAACCACACCAACGTACACACAATTTCAGGGGATCCTCAGATTCGGAATCTTTGATATATAGAGGACAGAGAAGTAGCCTGAGGAAGTGGATATTCAAGGGATGGGACAAGATGAGGGGAGCGGGAAAGGGGCCAAAGAAAGATGACCCAAGAGGTACTGAAAGAACAAGGAGACAAGCGGTGGAAAGCTGTGGAGCAGAGATCCAAGGAGGACATGATCAGCAGTGTTAATGTCCCTGTTGCCACCACTATGATGGAGTCAAAAGCCAGAAAGAAACAGTCAAAGGAATTATATGAGGAGGTGGAGATGTTTGGTTTGTTGCGTAGAAGAGACATGAAGGGCAGTAAAAATAAGAAATGAAAACAAGACAGAGATTTGTCTCCAAGAAGTGGACACATGCATTTCTATGTTATACTCTAAGAAAAAGAAAGAGAGGAAAACAGAGAGGCTCAAGACACAGAGAGAAGTGGCTGAAGGACCCAGCATCCAGGAAGAGAGCCTGGACTTGAAGAAGAGCCTGGGAAAGCAGGCAAGGAGGCCTGTGGCTGGATATAACTTCCTCCAAGTATGAATTGAAGTGGATCAGCCCCAGTGGCCTCTACTTTCTCCATACGTAAGAGGTGGGGTTGACTGCTGAGAGCAGAGATGAGTTCTGTGGAGGACTGGAGGATAATACTTATCTTTTAGAATCACTGATGAGGGATGGATGGGAGATGAAGCTGAACAAGGACAAAGAAAAGAATGGCTCAGTAGGCTGGTGACAGAGCAGCGTCAGTCATGGTCCTGAGGGGAAGTAGATGGCACATTCAAGTGGTGTAACTGAGAAGCATGTCCAGAAGGGAATATTCACCAAAGTGTGAACAGGGTGAAGGGAAACTGGTACAGGATGGTGAAGCACCCTGGAACTAGCAAGAGTGGGGAGCCATTCCCACCCCCAGACCTCAGAGGCAAGACGAGGGAGCAGATCCCAGATCCAGAGGGAAAGGGGGTAATTTAGGAGAGGGCTGCCACACTGGCACTCATACGGCACAGATGCTGACATTATCTGAAGCCAGGCAGCCTTCTCTGTCTCCAGGTTCTGGTGAATGCTCCATCCTCTTGTCCCAGTCCCAGGGGATTCTGCTATTACTTGTGGTTTCACTATACTCTTTCTATACTTTTATAAATATCTCTTAATTAGATTATCCAGTTTGAGTACACCATCTATTTCCTGAAGAAAACCTGACATATATGGTTCTTTAAAAAGACTGATAAAATAGACAAACTCTGGAAAGAAGAACAAAAGAGGAGATGAATAATGATAGGCATAAAAAGGGAGACAAAAGGCCAGGCGCAGTGGCTCTCGCCTGTAATCACAGCACTCTGGGAGGCCGAGGCAGGTGGATCACTTGAAGCCAGGAGTTCAAGACCAGCCTGGCCAACATGGTGAAAGCCCATCTCTACTAAAAGAAATATAAAAATTGGCCAGGCATAGTGGTGCACACTTGTAATCTCAGCTACTCTGGAGGCTGAGGCAGGAGAATCATGTGAACATGGGAGGCGGAGGTTGCAGTGAGCTGAGATCATGCCACTGTACTCCAGCCTGGGTGACAGGCAAGACTCTATCTCGAAATAAATAAATTTTTAAAAGGGGGCGGGGGAGACAAAGTACAGTTATAGCATGGATTTTTAAATACTCATATGATGAACAATTTTATGCCAACAAATTTGAAAATTTACATAAATGCACACATGGACAAATTCCTAGAAAATATATAACTTAAAACTCAAGAAGAAATTGAAGGCCAGACTAGATCTGCTGCTGTTAAAGAACCTGAAACAATGGATTAAAAATCTCCCCATAAAAGAGTGTTTTATGTAGCACATGTAAATATTTCTAATGTCTTTTTTTTTTTCTTTAAGAAAAAAATTTTAATGGAGATCGGGTCTCGCTATATTCCCCAGGCTTGTCTTGAACTCCTGGGCTCGAGTGATTCTCCTGCCTCAGCTTCCCCAAGTGCTGAGTTACAGGTATGAACAACTCTAATGTCTTTTTAAAATCTGATCCAACAATCCTGGGTACCTGTATGTACTTCTTATTCTAGGGGAAGCTCTAACCGGCTGTGGGAAGCATCTGTTTTCTTCATTGTCTTACCCCAAGCCTAGCACAGTCTTGGCTTAAACTTAACAAAATTAAATGATGGCAGGAAAGTTAGAACATCAAGGAGATCAGTAGACATATAAGACTTCAGATAAGGGTAAGGGATCTTCATACAAAACAGTAGGTCCCAAGTGAAACTCCAAACAGCTAGGGCAGGGCTGTGATCTTAAAGACTGAGCCCTAGTCCAGCTTCTTTGGTACTAGTCAACACCTGAAGTCCCTTGCATGAAAATCTTCATGCAACAAGTTTCTCCTTAAGATCTAGTCTCTGCAACAACCTAATGAATCACTTCTGGAACACTGAAATTCACTATTTGGTCCTTTTATTAACAGTGCCAAAGTACCTTATTAGGAAGTGCCTGAGAGAAACAGCTGAATAACGTTACCAAAAAGGCCAGAACCCAGCCAGGTGTGGTGACTCACGCCTGTAATCCCAGCACTTTGGGAAGCCAAGGGGGGCGGGTTACTTGAGGTCAGGAGTTTGAGACAAGCCTGGCCAACATGGCAAAACCCTGTTTATATTGAAAAAGTATGTATACAAAAATTAGCCGGGCATGGTGGCGGCCACCTGTAATCCCAGCTACTTGGGAGGCTGAGGCAGGAGAATCTCTTGAACCTGGGAGGTAGAAGCTTCAGTGAGCCCAGATCATGCCATTGCACTACAGCCTGGGCGACAGAATGAGATTCTATCTAAAAAATAAATAAATGAATAAATAAAAAAGGCCAGAACCCAATTCAGATATACGAGAAGTTTTTCAGTAACGTTCAAGCTACTTATATTTGTTCTCCCAGCCATATGGTTATGACCTGCAGTAAAACTTCTGAAATAAATATTTTCCTTAAAGGCACCAAGAATCATAGTCTTATCACCATGACAAGAGGGTCTTAACTTTCATTTTTGATGCAGGGAAATTAACTTCGTTTTTATTTTTATTCAGAAATTTTACAAAGTCATGTCGGTTTCAGCTGAACAGAGGATGTGGGCACAGAACCCAGGGCTGCTTAAGGGTTAGATGAGGCTTGGGAGGGTGTTGGGTTTTGTCTACCAGGAGTAGCTATGTTTTTGTTTTTTGTTGTTGTTGATTTGTTTTTACTCCTGAGCTTCTGGTCCAGTTTGCCATTAGAGCAGCCAAGAGGATGTAAGATTGTGTATCTTATGCAAAAGTGTTTTTACCATGAATATCTGACTTTCAAATTCATAGGGGTCCCTTATGGGTCAGAGCTGAGTAGCTTAAGTCAGCTCACATGACCCAGTGAAGGGCAAGCATCATCAGGTGGACTTGAGGGCTTCAAGTACACTGCCCTGAAGCGCCAGGAGCTTGGTTGCTAGGCATCCTCCCCAGGATCTACCCAGGACTTTCCTATCCAATTTTGTTGAAGCAAAACCTAGGGATTAAATAAAATGCAACCTCACAAAGTACCAATGAAGAGTGTGGAAAACAGGGATCCTCTTTTTAAATATCTGCCCCCAAATATCAATCCCAATAAACTATACTGAAAACCATGGATAGCTAAAAATGTAGTTTATGTCTTTTCTCTGTTCAAGGATTTTTTAAATCTTAAACTATGTTCTCATACTTCCACCAGGTGCCAGTGGTTGGAGGATGCTGGCCCTTTAATGGGTCAGCAGGGGAGGAGCTGGGGCTTTTAAAGCCAGGAGCAGCAAACAGGTCCTGGCCCAGGCTGCTATGGATGACTTAAACAGAAAGGACAGCAACAGTCAGGGGGTAAGTGTCAGCCACGAGGCATCAGCACACATGGACGGTGATTGGTGGTGACCATTGGGAAGTACTTCTCTTCCAGCTCCTAGCCTCGTTCCTCATTTCTGTCCCTTTATGGGACAGCTCCTTAGAGCGGAGCTGAGCTGGAAGGGTGGGGGTTTATGGCAGTCTGACAGCCCAGGGTCTCTCTCCTTGAGACCATGGACCAGAATTCTCTAATCATCTTGCTGGGAGGATTCCATGGCTGTTTTAAGGTGTGATGTCATCCTTACTGACTGAGGATGGTGCCTCTTGGTCTCTTTCTTGTCTCAGGTTTACCTTCCAGAGGCTGGCAGTGCTCTTTCACTGGAGGACACAGCCAAGAAGGAAGTCCACCAGCCTGCCAAGATGAAATGCCTTGAAGAAGGTAAGAGGGAAGGAGAGAGTCCCTAACTCTCATATCAACACTCATATAAGTGGTGTTATATAAAATGCCCCAGCGTGCGGAGCTTGCCGGTCTGTTTCACATATGGGCTTGGATGCCCAGAGTCACTGGAAGTTATTCCAGATTCTTTCACTTGCTAATTATATTACAGTAGATGACTGAGAGGTCACTCTTCTGGGCTTTATTTTTCTCACCAACCGAGTAAAATTACCAGTAACAACCCAGACAGCCTCATATGACTGCTAAACGAACATATGCACATAAAGTATCTGGCACACAGTAGGGTTAAATTGCAATGAGTTGGGCCAGCTGGAACTTGTTCAAAGAGGCAACAGAAAGGGCGTTGGGTGGGGCAGAGCAGATGGAAAAGGCTGTGCTAGAACCCAGTGAAGCAATGGAAGAAGGGATGTGGAAAGTGAAGGTGTTTGGCATCTGCCAGATTCCTTTTGTTTGCTTTTTAAATTCTGATTTATTTATTTAGAAATGGTCTCACCGTGTTGCCCAGGCTGATCTCAAACTCCTGAGCCCAAGTGATCGGCCCAAGTGATCTTCCCACCTTGGCCTCCCGAGTAGCTGGGACTATGGGCACAAGCTACCACACCTGGCTCAGGTTCCATTTGACTTAGTGGGGGATGGTTCAGGCACTTTGGGAGTAGGAAGCCTGAGTTAAACCCACAGAACAGGAGGCGTTATGTTCAAAAGTGGTGCTGGAGATGGCTTATGAACAGAAGTGCTATTGAGTAGTAGCCTCTCTAGACAAGACTCACACCTGAGCCTCCATCTTACCTTCTCTTCTGGCCCACACTTAAACCAAGGGCCAGGTAAGACCTGTGGCCCTTTGGCTCCTGAGGAGGAGCTGGTGTCTGCTGGCCAATTGGAAGAAGAGGAAGAGAATGAAGGGGAGGAGGAGGAAAAAGAGGAGGATCTGGACCCAGATCTGGCCCCAGACCTGGAGGAGGAAGAGGAGGAAGAGAATGATCTTGGGGATCCAGCTATACTTGGCACTGTCCATAACTCCCAGGTACCATGGCAGGAGGGAAAGGGAGAGGGTTGTCCTGAACTGTCTACGGCTCACAGCCTGTCACTAAACATTCCTCTTCTCTTTTCCAACCTTTTCTAAAACAGGTTCTGGATTAACACTTTTCTTTTTAAGCCTTGAGCCTGAGTTAGGGACTCTCTCTTTCCCTCTTACCTCCTGTCTCCCACTTCATTTCTGATGCTGTTCTCACCTTAAAACCAGGTCCTAGCAGAGCTGTGCATCGCCCACAGGCGGTGGCCCTGCTACTGGCGCTAAAGGTGAGTCACCTTTGCCTGATCCTGGGCCCCTCTGTCTTAGCTGTCCATTCCTGGTATTTGTTCCCTTGGATCCCATAACTAATGGACAGAGACAAAGACTCCCATCTAGATATGAAGTGACTCAGGCCTACCTTCAACCTACTCCTAAGATACAGTAGTATATGGTTTCACTTTCTGCCATTTCAGTTACCCTTGGTCAACTATAGTCTGAAAATAGGCAAGTATAGTACAATAAGGTATTTTAAGAGAGACTACATTCACGTAACTTTTATTACAGTATATTAATAATTGTTCTATTTTTATTGTTCATTTCTTATTGTACCTAATTTATAAATAAAACTGGCTAGGGGCAGTGGCTCATATCTGTAATCTCAGCACTTGAGGATTGCTTGAGGCCAGGAGTTCCAGACCAGCCTGGACAACAGAGCAAGACCCTGTCTCTACCAAAAAAATAAAAATAAAAAATTAGCCAGATATGGTGGCACATGCCTGTAGTCTCAGCTACTTAGGAGTCTGAGGCAGGAGGATGGCTTGAGCCCAGGAGTTTGAGATAAACTCAAGGTCTCAGTGAGCTGAGATCGTACCACTGCACTCCAGCCAGCCTGGGTAACAGTGTAATCCCAGCACTTGTAATCCCTCAAGTGCTGGGATTACAGATATGAGCCACTGTACCTAGCCAATTTAATTTATAAATTAGGTACAATAAGAAATTAACAACAATAATAAAAATAGAACAATTATGACAGTACACTGTAATAAAAGTTACGTGAATCAGCTGCAGTGAGCTGATTGTGCCACTGTACTCTAGCCTGGGTGACAGAGCAAGACCCTGACTCTAAAAAATTTTTTTAAATATATAAACGATCATAGGTATGTACATATAAGAAAAAGCACTATACACAGGGGTAGTATTATCCAGTTTCACGCATCCCTTGGGGGTCTTGGGACGTATCTCTGATGAGTAAGGGAAGATCACTGTGCTCATCTTATTACTCCCAGGAGAGGAAGAGGGATCCTGGTCCAGTTGACTTTGAATCTGAGGGAGGGCCAAGCTGCCACTGCCCTGGGTGTTGGAATAGCTGGTCTTGCTACCTCCTCCCACCTCCTCAAAAACACAGGTGAATGTAGAAGACGCTACTGGGGCCCATTCGAGCCTGGTTTTTCTTCCCTCCTGTTCCAGAGAGCTCTGTTCAGCTCCCCTGGAGTCAAGGCCCCTGGAGTGCTGGGAATGTCACCTGCCTCCTTGCACATTCTGTGGCAGGTGAGTCTGCTGCAGTCTCCATACTGTGGGTAGTGAGGATTCTATCCATTGTGTTCAGTCTACCCTCAACCCTGGTCTGGAGTTAATGCACCCAAAATGAGGTATGGGTGTGGGAGGTGGGGGTTGCACCTTCATAGAGGAGCTTGGTAAATGACAGAGGTGGTACACCCAACCAGGGGCATGGATAGACACCTTAATATGTGGTACTGGGACAACTGGCCATTCGTATGAACAAGAACAAACTAGATCCCTACTCCTGCCTTAGGCAATCTTTCAGCAGATGGCCAGCCCTTAGCTGGAAAGACCATCTGCCCTTCAATTAACTGTGTAATGGGAAAATGGCCTGGGGTAGAGGAACTCAAGGACCAGGAAATCCTGCAGGAAGAACTACAAGAAATTACAGCTCTGAGGAGGGCTTCAAGTGAGTCAGAAAAAGATGAATGAGTACTGCCCCAGCAGCTATAGACAAACAGCCCAAGAGAAGAGAGGAGAGTGAGAGGTGTTGACTTTCCAAATAGTAAGGAAAAGCACATAGTCAGGGAATGAAGAGCTGCTTCCTAGTCAACCCCTGTTGAAACAAGGGCAGGAACCATAGTCTGGTGCCCTCAAAGGTGTCTTGAGGGGCTCACAAGATGGCACAATGCTGGGTGAATTTCTTGAGGGGAAAAGGCAGGAAAGGAACTGAGCCCTCACAAGAAGAGCAGCATTCTTTTGGTGGAGGCGGCGTTCTCCCAGACCTCTTATTTCTTCTTGCAGACCCTGGACTACCTGTCACCCAACTCTTTCTGGCCAACATTTCCCAGCGCCAGCTCTCCAGCACCGCACTTTGGACCTCGGCTGCCCCCACCAGACCCATCTCTCTTCTGCAGGCTGCTGACCTCGTGGCCCGCTAGGTTCAGGTACTTGTTTGAGGTTCTCCCTAGAGGTCTAAGGAGGTGCTGGCTGAGGAGGGGTAGGGGCCATGCCTACCAGTTGCCACAGGAAAACACAGAAACCTAGTAACAGAAGTGTGAGGTATAGTCTAATTCCTTCTCCTTCACAAATGGAGCCCCAGGGAGATTAAAAATTTATTTACCAACCTGGCCAACATGATGAAACCCCATCTATACTAAATACAAAAAAATAAGCTGGGCATGGTGGCAGGTGCCTATAGTCCCAGCTACTTGGGAGGCTGAGGCAGGAGAATCTCTTAAACCGGGAGGCAGAGGTTGCAGTGAGCCTAGATTGCACCACTGTACTCCAGCCTAGCAACAGACTGAGACTCCATCTCAAAAGAAAAGACTTTTTTTTTTAAAGCCGGGTGCTGTGGCTCACGCCTGTAATTCCAGCACTATGGGAGGCAGAGGTGGGAGAATCACTTGAGGCCAGGAGTTTCAGACCAGCCTGGCCAACAAGGTGAAACTCTGTCTCTACTAAAAATAAAAAACTAGCCAAGTGTGGTGGCAGGCATGTGTAATCCCAGCACTTGGGAGGCTGAGGCAGGAGAATCGCTTGAATCCAGGAGGCAGACGTTGCAGTGAGCTGAGATCGCGCCACTGCACTCCAGCCTGGGTAACAGAGCAATACTCTGTCTCAATAAAAAATTAAAAATAAAAATTTATTTGTGATCAGCCAGCATGATGGAACTGACACTAGGATTCAGAACTCCTGATGACCAGGCCAAAAGGTTTTCTACTGTGCCAAGATTTCCTGCAGCCGAATTGCAGGAAAATAGATGTTGGAGGGGCTTGGGAACCCTGCAGCTCTGAGACCATGATGTGCCATGTGGCTGACTTTGGGAAAGTACCTAGACAGATAAGATTACTTAGACGTCTACCTGAGCTGACCTGGGCTGAACAAATGGAGAGGGCAGAGAACTGAGAGCTTCCTTCCACCCAGCTCAAGTTACTTCTTGCCTTCTCAGTCATCTGACCCAGCTCCATCCTCAACACCAAAGGATCTTGCAGCAACAGCAGCAGCAGCAGCATAGTCAAACACCAAGGTATAGCCCAGACGAGGAATAGGGTTAAGGGGTGTCCATCTGCATGCCGGGTCTCCCCTTGTGACCAGTCGTCACCCTCAAAGCTCCCATCTCTGTGCTTGCTCCATCCTTCCCAGAGAGCCCCACTTCCTGCTCACCACACACTTTGGGAAGTGGCAGTGGTGGGTAAGTCTAAAGGATTGTTCCTACTGGCTTAAAGTCCCCCAGCCAAGAAGCCTTGGTCTCAGCAGCCAGACCCGTATGCTAACCTCATGACCAGAAAAGAGAAGGACTGGGTTGTAAAAGTGCAGATGGTACAGCTGCAGAGTGCAAAGCCCCGCCTGGATGACTACTACTACCAGGTGAGCCCCCCAGTGCTCTGCCCAGCCTCTGACCTTGGGTCAAATGCACCTGGACTCCTGGGCCCTCTCTGATCCTCTCTTTGGCTCATAGAGGTCATGTCTGTTCAGGTGGGAGAGAGAATCACTACAGGATAGGGGCCATATTTCTAAAGTAGACATCTGAAACTCATTACTCTCTATTCTTCTACATTTCAGCTAACTAAGATTATTTCCAGTTCCCCAAACACACTTAGGTTTTGTCTCCATTCTTGGCTAAGAATTTTTCCTGTTCACCCAGGAAATAATGGACTTTCTCACCTCTGTATACTTAGAAATGTCAGGGATGTTATAAATAATGGTATTCAGTTTATTTAACTGAACAAACGACAGCAGACACATTCACTCGTTTTCCCTTGTTTCCTTCCTGCCTTTATTTATAGGACAAGTCTTTGTCCACAAGTTTTTGAGTTATCTAGGCTGTTTCACTACCTCTTTTTTTTTTTTTGAGAAAGAGTCTCCCTCTGTCATCCAGGCTAGAGTGCAGTGGCATGCTCTCGGCCCACTGCCACCTCTGCCTCCCGGGTTCAGGTGATTCTCCTGCCTGAAACTCCCAAGTAGCTGGGATTATAGGCATGCACCACCATAAGCAGCTACTTTTTGTATTTGTAGTAAAGATAGGATTTTACCATGTTGGCCAGGCTGGTCTTGAACTCCTGACCTCAAGCGATCCACCTGCCTCAGCCTCCCAAAGTGCTGAGATTACAGGCCTGAGCAACCGCACCTGCCTGGCTGTTTCACTTTTGCCACGGTATCTGTGAGCCTCCCATCCAGGGCCCCACCCTTGTCCCCTTCTCATTTACATTAGATAATTTTCCTTTCTTTGCACCAAGCTTCAAAAGCCCTCCTTTTCTGCCAGCGTCACTGAAAGTGAAATCGTTTTGTACTCTTGCCTTTTTGGCATTGCTTCTAAACAAAGGTGCCTTTTTCAGTTCCTTGTTGGCTTGTCAGTGATTTCAGTTTAGGATTTCTCAACTTTAAGAAAATGTCAGAGCTGCTAAGCGAATCCACAGAAGCATAAAACTGGCCTAGAGGGCAACCAACAAACACATCCCTATGGCTAGTTCTGTGCTTCAAGCTCTGGATGGCCTTCACACCATCAGGTAACTGATTTTTAGAAAGCACAGGTGAAGCCACAAGATTAAACGGGAAAGTGGAGAAGACAGGTGGTGTGCAGTGTGTGTGTACTAGGACATGAGGAATGCAGGAAGGTTGCAGATGATGGAACAGGTTTGCTCACTGGCTCTCCACTTTGCTCTCTGCCCTTTCATCAGACTTGGTGGTGGTACCTAGTCTTTAGGTATTTGGTATGTGAATTCCAAGATGGGTGATGTGGGGCCCAGGGTGCTTAAGACACTTTAGAATAACTGCAAGGAGGGCCTAAGGTACCAGCATAATTTCTGGAATGATACTGTAGGAAAGAGTGTTAAGAGGCTATACTTAGCTGGGCACAGTGGCTCATGCCTATAATCTCAGCACTTTGGGAGGCCAAGGCAGGCCGATCGCTTGAGTCCAGGAATTTAAGACCAGCCTGGGCAACATGGTAAAATCTCATCTCTACAAAAAATACAAAAATTAGTCAAGCATGGTAGCACACGCCTGTGGCCCCAGCTACTGAGGAGGCTGAAGTGGGAGGATCGCTTGAGTCAAGGAGGTTGCAGTGAGCCAGAGATCATGCCAGTGCACTCCAGCTGAGTGATGGAAGGAGATCCTGTCTCAAAGAAAACTTATAACACACACAAAAGCAAACAAAACTTAAAAGAAGAGGTTGCATGTGAAAAACTTAATTCTAAGTTCAAAAGATGAATATAGGGGGTTTGTTTTTTCCTATTCCATGCATTCTCAGGAATATTACCAGAAGTTAGAGAAGAAGCAGGCAGATGAAGAGCTACTTGGACGAAGAAACCGGGTTGAGTCCCTCAGGCTGGTAACGCCTTATATTCAGAAGGCAGAGGCGTATGAGTCAGGTAAGGTCAGGGCTGACCTGCTGACTTGAGCTGGGCATCTGGGTGGACAGAGCATGGGAGGGGGAGGGAAATGTGTCTCTCCTGACTCCTCTCATGCAGTGGTCCGAATCGAGGGTTCCCTGGGCCAGGTAGCTGTGTCGACATGTTTCAGCCCTCGCCGAGCTATTGATGCTGTACCTCATGGAACTCAAGAGCAGGTGGGAGCACTATCTTCCCAGACCTTTTTCTCTCCCCTTTGGAAGAAGGGTCTAGAACACTCTTGTGTTTAAGACTGTGACCAAAGAGAGAGGAAGAAGTGTGATCAGACTTTGTTTCTAGCCTTTACAGCTCAATCTCTAGCTAGTCAGAGGCCTGGGCTGGGGCTGTGGCAGTGTGGCTGATAGCTGGTGACTGTTTTCTCCTAGGATATAGGAGTTGCAAGCAGTCAGAGGCTTGGGGTATTACACCGGATTGAGAAGGTGAGATATCAGTTCCTTAGGGACAAGTTCTGAAGTTACCTTTGAGAATGAGATATTACCCAAATTCACCTCTTTTTCCACCCTCAAATTCCCAGATGTTCCTTCAGTTACTAGAAATAGAGGAGGGCTGCAAGGATAGGCCTCCACAGCCCTGCTTTTCTGAGAAGCAAATCAACCAGGTTGAGAAGCTCTTCCAGACCTTAAAGACTCAGGAGCAGAACAAATTGGAGTGAGTGTGGGAGGGTTCCACCTCAGCCCAGGAAGGGAAGGAGCAGCAAAGACATGAGTCTTGCTTCCGCCTCTCCTTTCTGGCATGTAGCCCTCTCCTCTATGCAGAGCTCTGGAAATGCTCTCCTCTCTCCCTTGTAGAGAGGCAGCAGATGGCTTCCTGCAGGTGCTCTCTGTGAGGAAGGGCAAGGCCCTGGTCGCCCGGCTGCTCCCCTTCCTGCCCCAGGATCAAGCTGTTACCATTCTTTTGGCTATCACCCACCATCTGCCCCTCCTAGTCCAGAGGGATGTGGCTGATCAGGTACTGTGGCATTGAGTGGAGAAGAGGATGGTCTCCTGAATAGGTTAGGGGTCGTTCCTTCCCTCCAGTCCCCATATGCCCCAGAGATGCTAGAGAAAGTGCTAGGCACAGTGAGGGATGCTGGCCTGGCCACCCTCAGGCAAGGAATTTACAGAACAAATTACTATAGGAACAGTGAATCATCTTCAGGTACAACAAACAAAAAGAAACAGGTGTATGGTTGCACAGGTGTGAGTGTGCTGTGGAGGTTTGAGTAAAAGATTAGGAAGCCCTGATAAATGTTGAACCCCTATCTACTTTGCTTAGAGAAGGCATCCTAGGACAAGTGGGTACTGAAGATGTCATTGTTGGGGATGGAGAGTCATAGTGGTGATAAGCCTGGTAAGTAACCTCACCAGGAGGTGCCAAAGGCAGGACAGCGAGGGAAGGGGCTGGAAGCACAGTAACGGGAGGCGAAGTTGTAGTGGAATTTGGGAGGTGCTTACTGATCTTCTTGCAGGCCCTACAAATGTTGTTCAAACCTTTGGGCAAGTGTATCAGTCACCTGACTCTCCATGAACTCCTCCAAGGACTTCAGGGACTAATGCTGTTACCACCTGGCTCCTCAGAGCGGCCAGTCACCATGGTGCTTCAGAATCGGGTAACATGTCTAGGAGGCTTTTGTCTTTCCATAGATGGCTTTCAAGTTGGTATCACTGATAAGAGATAAGTTGGGGGACAGTTTCATTTCTCCACAAATCTTATCCTTTGCAGTGTTTCTCAATTTCTAGTAAGCGTAGGATCACTTGGCAAGCTTACTAAACCCCGATCCTTGGTCCCACTCACAGTCATTCATTGGGTCTGGTGTGGGGCCCATGCACCTTCTTTGCTTTTCTAATAAGCTCCCTGATTGCTGCTGATGTGAGCCTCTAGAGCATGTCTCCTCTTTTGGTTAAAAAAAAAAAAATTCTAAACCATACTACTCACATGTTTATAAATCAAATACATGCAACACTAGTAATAGGCACATAATATTTTATTTTCATTTATTTTTTAGATAGTCTCACTCTGTCACCCAGGCTGGAGTGCAGTGGCATGATCTTGGCTCACTGCAACCTCCACCTCCCGGGTTCAAATGATTCTCATGCCGTAGCCTCCCAAGTAGCTGGGATTATAGGCATACACCACCACACCCAGCTAATTTTTATATTTTTAGTAGAGACATAGTTTCACCATGTTGGCCAGGCTGGTCTTGAATTCCTAACTTTAAGTGATCTGCCCACCTTGGCCTCCCAAAGTGCTGGGATTACAGGCATGAGCCACCATGCCTGGCCAATAGGTACATAATAAATAAAAGATAGAAAATTTTAAAGAATGAGACTCTAGATGTGAAAGTTATCATACTGTCTTCCAATATCACAGTGGATTATCTCGTGTATGCCACACTGAAGGTCTTTGCTTAAAGCAGTGCCTCTTAAAGTGGGGTCCACAGACGACCTGCCCAAGATTCCTGGATGCATTCCCAATGTCCTACTCCTAGGAGTCCAGCCCAGAATTATGCATTTAATCAGCTCTCCAAGAGTGTCTTTTGGACTGTTCAGAGCAGTGATTCGTATGGAAAGCTTACAGAGTTCTTTGGCTCACCAGTGTAAAACCTGATAGCGCTTGTGGGTATTTTGGGCTCCATCTCTAAATGTGAACCTGCCCTTTAGCTGGGAAGATAAAAGGGTCAGGAAAGCACCGAATGCTGAGAGTGAACTCATTTTGTCTTGGAATATACGTATGTCACTTGCAGTTTGGAATATCTTTGGTCTATGCCCTGCTGAGTCATGGGGAGCAGCTGATATCGCTGGATTCTTCCCTCGAGGAACTCAGCACTGACCGTACAGCTTGGTAAGATCATAAAGGCCTTGTAAACACTATTTCAGTACCCCTAGGATGTTCAGACTGAGCCAGATGAAGTATTTTCTGAGGCATTTTCAAGTACTGAAGAGAAGGTTGGATACAGAAAGAAACAGCATGTTGTAGCTGTTCTGCTTTTTTTTCTATAGTGCCCTAAAGTTTTGGTTTCTCCTGGGAGGCAATATAACATAGTACTTAAGGGGACAACCTTTAGAGTTTGGACCAGGTGCAGTGGCTCACACCTGTAATCCCAGCACTCTGGGAGGCCAAGGCAGGCAGATCACCTGAGATCAGGAGTTCAAGACCAGCCTGGCAAACATGGTGAAACCCCGTCTCTACTAAAAATACAAAAATTAGCTGGGTGTGGTGGCAGGCACCTGTAATCCTAGCTACTTGGGAGGCTGAGGCAGGAGAATTGCTTGAACCCAGGAGGCAGAAGTTGCAGTGAGCGGAGATCGCGCCATTGCACTCCAGTCTGGGGAACAAGAACGAGACTTCATCTCAAAAAAAAAAAACCCTAGGTTTGAATTCTGGCAGTATCACATTATTAGCAATGTATCTTTAGGGCAAATTCTTTCACTTCTCCTAGTTTGTTTCTTTATCTATAAGCTAGAGATGATGGTATTAACCCCTCAGAGTTCTTAAATAAGAAGGGAAATGTGTAAAGCACTAAGCATTGCTTGGCATGTACCAAACATGCAAATCTTACCTCTGAATTTCTACCTGGGGTGAGGGACAATGGTAGTAGCAATGGAAAGATAATGAGAAACCTTGGCCCTGAGTCTGTTTCCTAAGCAAATTTATTTGCTTATATTTGTATTTATGCTCTCTAGGACAGACATGGTGGTTCTGATTGCCTGGGAGATAGCCCAAATGCCTACAGCCTCTCTGGCAGAACCACTGGCTTTCCCCAGCAACCTGCTTCCCCTGTTCTGTCACCATGTGGACAAACAATTGGTTCAGCAGCTGGAGGCCAGGATGGAGTAAGTAATAGCAGAAACAAAGTCAAAGACCCTTGTTCAAGCCCGATTTATGTTCTGTTACTTGCTTCACTTCTTCCTTCTTTTAAATTATGAAAATGAAGGATCATGTAGAAGTAGTTCTACACACTGACATTTACTGAGTAACCAGTCTTGACCAAGTCTTCAGCCAAACCTTTTAATTTATTCCAGGAGCTTTGGCCATTTATAGTGCTAAGCTATTTGATGGCAAGAATTACTTTGAGAAATTGAATTCATTCATTCCACAAATACTTGAGGAATCACTATTCTAGGATATAAGCATGAATAGCATCGTCATCTCTGTCCTCAGAATTATTGGTAGAAAGAGCCAGATACTAATCAAATCATATAAATACTCGTAAAGTAGAATTGTGCTTGTAGTTAACACCTGTTCCCTTTATAGGTTTGCCTGGATCTACTGATCTGTTTGTTCTGGAATACATATATCTTGGAAGTTGAATCATCAGACACTAGCTGCATAGACTGTGTTTACATGGGTCCAGAGAGTCTGAAGACATTTATTACGTCTTTACATATTGGAGAACCCTTCCCCAAACATTTTCATATCCTTTCTTCAAGAACCTAAATGATGTGCCTAAAAATAAGACATGGCATAATAAGGTATAATTAAAGAGCTGAGAGAATGATGTGTTGGAACTTGCTTGTAAGTTAGGACCTATAATGAAGGCTATCTTACGTGTGAGTGCTCCAGGAATATCCTTTTTTTTTTTTTTGAGACAGAGTCTTACTCTGTCACCCAGGCAGCAGTACAGTGGCACCACCGTGACTCACTGCAGCATTGACCTCCAGGATCCTCCTACCACTCTTCTGAGTAGCTGGGATTACAGACATGCAATGCCACACCCAGCTAATACTAAATTTTTAAATTTTTTTAGAGAGACAAGGGTCTCCCTGTGTTGCCCAGGGTGGGTTCCAGTGATTCTCCCTACTTGGCCTTCCAAAGTGTTGGGATTACAGGCATGAAAAGAATGTCCTGATTATAAGGGACAAGGCCTTGTTGTAGCTAACACAAGTGTAACCTCAGAAATTGCTTTAATGTTGCCGTTTTTTATATAGAGAAAATAGCCCCAGCTGAGCTTAGAAGGTTGAATATATCTCCCTTGTAATAGAAAATGTTTGGTTTTAGCCGGGTGCAGTGGCTCACGCCTGTAATCTTAGCACTTTGGGGGGCTGAGGCAGGTAAATCACCTGAGGTTAGGAATTTAAAACCAGCCTGGCCAACATGGTGAAACCCTGTCTCTACTAAAATACAAAAATCAGCCAGTTGTGGCCTGTGCCTGCAATCCCAGCTACTTGGGAGACTGAGACAGGAAAATTGCTTGAGCAGGGGAGGCGTAGGTTGCAGGGAGCTGAGATTGTGCCACTGCACTTGGGCCTGGGTGACAGAGCCAGACTCCACCTTAAAAAAAAAAAGTTTGGTTTCATTTTGTCAAATAAGGTCATGCATTCATGAACAAATGCTGGAGTACCTTTCATGAAATAGGCACTGTTTTAGGTACTAGCCCAGACAGTGGTGAGCAACAAAGTCCCAGCTCTTTTGAAGTTTACATTCTGATTGGACAGGAACTGGCAGAAGATAACAAGTAGTGATAAATACTATGATTAAAAACAAAACTAGTTGAGGGGGACTGCAGTAGACTTTAGATTGAATGGTCAAGGGAGGCCTGTCAATAGAGGTTTCATTTATGCTGAAATGTTCTGAATGTGGAAAATGATGTGTTAAGAAGTTACAGCTTTTAGGAGGCTTTTCCAAAATGCCTACACAACCCCTCTTCTCATCCCAAAGCCTTTGCTCCTTTGCTACTCTCCTCTGCTGATGATCTTGGATTATACTCCTCTGAGAAAACAGACAGGAGCTCTACCATCTCCACCCCTTACTGACCCCGTGTCTTTGCCTGTTACAAGGGACATTATTTGACTTCAGCTTTGGGGTCAACACCCTCATTATGGATCCACACTGTAAGACTTGGTCCATGCTACCAAGGAAATGGCACCACCCCAGAGCCTGTAAGCAAACTGAATAAGAAAAGCGAAGAAAAGAGGCAGGAACTGGGTTCTAGGGGAGCAGGAGGCAGTTGGACCAAGAAGGCAAAGGGTAATGCCACAGAGCGAGAACAGCTGCAAGGGCCTGCTACGCTAAGATAGGCCTTCAAGCATGCCAGGCTAGTAAAGCAGACTGGGACTGGGGCCAGGGCAGATGTGGCTTTGCTGGAGATGCTGGTACCGCCCCCCACAGGAAAGGAATGGAACTGACCGGAGACAGCTGCGAGGTCCCCGCGGGAGTCACGAGACCGAGCGTGAGCCGCTCCGTATATCGCGCATGCCCATCGCAGTCAGGTTCCGGCTAAAGTGACCGGAAGTAACGGCCGGGCCAAGATGGCTGCAGAGGAGGAGGCAGCAAGTGCTGCTTCCGCTGGCAACGCGGCCATGGGGCAGGTTCTACCCATGCTGTTGTTGCGGGTCCCCGCCGAAGCTATGGAGCAGCTGGGCTCCCGTGCGCAGCTGCACACACAGCAGGAGGTTCTGGGGAGCCTGACGGCTGCGGGCAGCCTCCAAGTGCTTTCTTTGGCGCCTGGCAGCCAGGGCAGGGGTCGCTGCTGCCTGGAGGGCCCCTTCTGGCAGTAAGTGCTCGGGAGAGCTGGGCAGTGGGGGGAGTACGGAGCTGGCCAAGCCCCAAGGGATCACGCCGAGGTTTCCCTGCAGGTGTAGAGGTGGCGGGAGAGGGGTGACAGCCTCAAGAAACGCCCCAGAGGTGAGGCTGGTTTCCTGTAAGAACCTTTCCCTCGACCTCAAGCGCTCTCCTTGTTGGATCCCGGCAGCCCGGCTCCCTTATTCTGGATGGGTGGAGACGTTATCCAGGTCCTCTGCCACCTGCGGCGAACCCGGAGAGGGTTCCAGCTGAGGGACTGATTCCTTCATTATTCAACACAGGTTGATTAACTGTGAGAGGGTCGAGTCCCATGCCCTTATCTTCTTTCAGTTAAAGATGACAGCTGAGTTAAAGATGATCATCGCTAGTTTGAATCATCCTGATACCTTTTTCATGTCCTTGAAATGAATAGCGTTTTCCTTCAAATACAGTGCTCTTCAAGGACAGAGTCCAGTTTGTCCCTTCACTTACTCAACAAATATGTGTGCCTGCTGTTACATAGGAGCAGTGCCTAAGAAGTTGAGTAAGACAGTTTCTTGTGAAGTGTGCATGTTTGGGGAAGACGGACATAATTACAATTATGCGTTACGTTCTACTTCTGCAACTCTGGGTTCAGTACTTAAAACTTTACATCATAAAGTTTGGGAGTGCCCTCTTGGTGTTTTGAGTGGGCTTGTTTTTTTAAAAAGATAACTTCGCTGTTACCCAGGCTGGAGTGCAGTAGCTCAGTCACGGCTCACGGCAGCCAGCCTCAACCTCCCGGGCTCAGCCACCCTAGTGACGTAGCTAGAAATACAGATGTGCGCCACCAGTCCTGGCTAATTTTTCTGTTTTTTGTAGATATGAGGTCTCACTATGTTGCCTAGGCTAGTCTCAAACTCCTGAGCTCAAGTGATCCTCCCACCTCTGCCTGCCAAAGTATTGGGATTACAGGCGTGAGCCGCTTAGCCTGACCTGTTCTTTTAATAATTATTAATACGTATTTTCAAAACTCTTTAAGACGAGTAGCCAAAAAGTGTCTTATTCATCTTGGAATCTTCAGCTCCTCTAACAGTTCCTGACACTTAGAAATTAATTTGATAAATCAGTAAATGCTTAATCTCTTTTGGGTTTGTCTTGATGTCTAGTTGCTAGGAAGAGGAATCTTTGCATTTGGTTTATAAACTATTACTTATAAACTAAGCTATTTATAAACTAGCTTAGGGGAAGTTAGTTTATTTAGCAGTATCAAGTACCTATAATTGTGGCTCTGTAAAGAGAGAAATGGGGCAGAAAGAAAAGAAGCAGAAATCGTTAGGTGTTTGAGAACCCAGCAGAGAAGGTAAGACCCACATGAAACAAAGGGGGCATTCATATGCTAGTTCTTGAAATTTGAGTGGAGGAGGACCAAGAAAGGTCTTTTTAATTTTTTTATTTTAATTGAATTTTAATTCAGTTAAAACACTTAACAACGTGGCATGGTTAAAGTATTTAGAGTTACCTGCTTTTTCAAAGTACATAGGTCTTTATATATCTTGTTTATTGCATTGAGAATTTCCTGTCTTTCCATGTGGCAATATTGTCCCTATGCTAATGATGTCATAATCCTCTTCCTTTTAAATATATCTTAGTTTAACTTATGTATATTTGACATTTAGATTTTCTACATTTATCAATGTGAACAGAAACATCGATCTTTTTATCTAATAAGGATTTAATAGCACTTTAATAATATAGAACTACTATAGTAGTATAAAATATCTAATAGTGCATAATATTATGTACTTTTATTAGTTTTATTACTAATTGAATTAAATCATGTGTGTGCCACAGTAGTTTTATACAGTACTCCAGAAGTATAAAACGTACTGCTTCTGTAGAAAAAGCAACCTTCTTAAAGGATGAAATTTTATCAGCATGGTATAGCCTCACCTCTTTTCATTGTGTTGTTTTCAGATTTGGTTCTTTCATTTGTAATATGTAATTTAATTTTAACATTTAACTTGAAGCTGAAGCATCATCAGTCTTGGCAGTGTTATTTTGACATTACAGTTTAAGAATTCCATAACTGTGCTGTTTAGTAATGGTAGTCATTAGCTACATGTGACTGTTAAAGTAAAAAATTGGGTTCCTCAGTTACTCCACATTTCTAGTGTTCAGTAGCTGCATGTGGCTGTTGACTACTGTATTGGGCAGTGCTAATATAAAACATTTCCATCACAGAAGGTTCTATTGGGCAGAATTGTTCAAGATTTTGGAATCATCAGACTATAAGTACAAATAATCTCTTTTTAAAAGTCAACACATTTAAGTTATCAAGAGGCTATTTTGTTGTGAATGCCACCTCATAAATAATACACATATTTTATTGTTGATACCTACCCTTGATCATGACAGTTTGTTTAAACATATTGGTTGGGATTAAAGATGAAAGAATAAAAGGAGCCATCATTTCTTGCTCTGAGCCTCACATTTTTGTTTTTTACCACCTACTCCTGTATTTTTGTGTTGATGTAAAAGGGAAAGTAGGAAGAGGAGGGAGGTCCTAGAGCAGTTGACGTTCTCTTAAATTGAAGTGTAGAATGAATGCTACCAGGTCAACTAAACTGTTCTTTACTTATTCAGCCCTTCTACTCCCACTATTGTGGGTAAATATTATTGTGGATATAGAATATAATCTAAACTTTTTTCTAGCTTTATATGGGAGGATTCTCGTAACAGCAGCACACCAACTGACAAGCCCAAACTGCTCGCTCTTGGTGAAAATTATGAACTGCTTATCTATGAATTTAATTTGAAAGATGGAAGATGTGATGCAACCATTTTGTATAGCTATAGTGGGGAGGCATTGCAAAAGCTCATTGAAGATCAAGATGTCAGTAAGTATCTTCAGGTAGTCTTTCAGCATATTTAAATTTGTGACGTTACCATGTGGTATGACATACTTCAGGAAAACTTCGAGGTGAAATCAGGTCTACACCGTTTGATATAGTAGCTGCTAGGCAGATGGGGCTATTGAGCACTTGAAATGTGGTTAACATGAATTAAGATATACTTTGTGTCATATACATATTAGATTTTGAAGACTTAGTACTAAAGTAAAATATCTTGATGTTTTGTATTTTAATTACTTTTCAAACTATTGAAATATTTTGGATATAAGCCAAATAATGTATATTAAAATTAATTTCACTTGTTTCTTTTCAATGTGGCTACCAGAAAAGTTTATTTATTTAATTTTTTTGTGACAGAGTCTCACTCTGTCACCCAGGCTGGAGTGTAGTGATGCCATCTCAGCTCACTGCAACCTCTGCCCTCTGCAGTTCAAGTGATTCTCTTGCCTCAGCCTCCCGAGTAGCTGGGATTACAGATGCTTGTCACCATGCCCAGCTAATTCTTAAATTTTGAGTAGAGACAGAATTTCGCCACATTGGCCAGGCTGCTCTGAAACTTCTGATGACCTCAAGTGATCCACGCACCTGGGCCTCCCAAAGTGCTGGGATTACAGGCATGAGCCACACTTGCCAGAAAATTTTAAATCATGTATGTGGCTCACATTATATTTCTATTGGACAAGTGCGGATCTAGACTGCTTATAGAGCTGCTGACTGCACAGAGCAGAAATCAAGCACTCAGGCCTCTATTTTTAAAGAAGTAATATATTCTTCATCCTTGATTATAAGGTTTCTTCTTTTCTTTAAAAAGAAAAAAAATGATTGTTCTTACGGGGTCCCATGGGTAAGTTGGCTTTTTTGAATCTTCCTTCTGGTGTGCTATCAGACTAGCGTAAACAGAACCAGGGATGTTGTAGGCCACCTTTATTCATCCTCTTACCCACCTCCCAATTACCACTTCCTTAGGTGGGTATGAATGATAACGGCTTAGAGTTAAACTAAGTCCACTTCCTTTTTTGTTTTACTTTTTGTGTTAGGTTTATAAAATGAAATATACCAGTTATAAAATTGTGACCAATGAGTTTGAAATAATATACTTTTGTTTCGTAGGTATTTCCTTATTGTCTTTGAGAATCCTGTCATTTTGCAATAACACATCATTATTGTTCATCAACAAATGTATTGTCCTGCATATTATATTTCCTGAAAGAGATGCTGCAATTAGACTGCTCAACTGTTTCACACTACCTTTGCCTGTGCAGGCCGTGGACACGATTATTGACACACAGCTCTGCAAAGGAGTTCTTTTTGTTTTGAGTAGTTTGGGCTGGATCTGTATCCTTGGTGGTAGAAGTGTTGATTGATATGTATGGGAGAAGAATACCTAGAAAGATGAGCCTTTTTAGGCTTTAGTTTTGGGGGCTTCGATATAGGGAGCGTGGTTAGTTTTTCAGTAAAACTTTTCATGGAAAAAGATCCTCATAAGCTTAAAATACTGAATTATATATTGCTTTATATTCTATTTGAATATTTTCCAGTATATACAGTTTTTTAAATAGTGTTAATCATCCATACATGTTTGTGTTCTTTTTAAATTGTATATTTTCTGTATTATCTATTCAAAATATATTTCTTGAATACTATGTGCTTATTCCAGGAAGGAATTAAATGACTGTTTATGGGGCCAGATGCAGTGGCTCACACGTGTAATCCCAGCACTTTGGGAGGCCGAGGCAGGTGGATCACAAGGTCAGGAGTTCGAGACCACCCTGGCCAATATGGTGAAACCCCATCTGTACTAAAAATAAAAAAAAAATTAGCTGGGTGTGGTGGCGCATGCCTATAATCCCAGCTACTAAGGAGACTGAGGCAGGAGAATTGCTTCAACCCAAGAGGCGGAGGTTGCAGTGAGCCGAGATTGTGCCACTGCCCTCTAGCCTGGGTGACAGAGCAAGACTCTGTCAAAAAAAAAAAAAGGCCGCTTATGTTGTGATACATATCTTTTCATGTATAAATATAACCTACCTCTTGTCTCTAATGATGATTCCATCATATTAGTGTTTGCTTAGCCATCATTAATTTGATCTTGAAAAATATTGCGGGTTCTTTGTCTCCTGCAGATCTATTGGTCATCAGCAAAATTATTCTGGAGATTTGACAAATTACCCCTTATATGATTTTGGAACTTTAATTTTTGAATTTAAAAAATTATTTTCTTTAATAAAGAAAGTGATTATTCTTATGGGGTACCATGGGTAAGTTGGCTTTTTTGAATCTTTTTTTCTGATGTGCTATCAGACTAGCATAAACAGAACCAGGGACATTGTAGGCCATCTTTATTCTTCCTCTTACCCACCTCCCAGTGACTACTTCCTTAGGTGGGTATGAGTGATAACTGCTTAGAGTTAAACTGAGTCCAGTTTCTTTTTAGTTTTACTTTTTGTGTTAGGTTTATAAAATCAAATGTACCAGCTATAAAATTGTGACAATGAGTTTGAAGTAATATACTTTTGTTTCGTAGGTATTTCCTTCTTGTCTTTGAGAATCCTGTCATTTCCTAATAACAAATCATTATTGTTCATTGACAAATGTATTGCCTTGCATATTATATTTCCTGAAAGAGATGCTACAGTTAGAGTACTCAACTGTTTCACACTACCCTTGTATATAATTTTTACAAAATGTTAGAAATACCAGGTTAACAATTTTTGTTGCCAAATTATAGAGCTGCACCATCTAAAACAATAGGCACTAAGCGTTTGTGAATATTGAGCCTATGAAATTGGCTAGCATAACTTGGGAATTGAATTCTTAGTTTTGTTTAACTAGATTTTTTTTTTTCTTCTCCTGAGACAGGGTCTCACTCTGTCACCCAGGCTGGAGTGCAGTGGCGTGATCTCGGCTTACTGCAACTTCTGCCTCCTGGGCTCAAGCAATTCTCATGCCTCAGCCCTATGAGTAGCTGGGATTACAGGCACTATAGTCCCAGCTACTCGGGACGCTGAGGCAAGAGAATGACTGAACTGAGCATCAGCTTTTGAATCTGAAGTAATAAAAATTTACTAATCTAAAATAAAAATGTACTTTAGATTTAAAAGCTGATGGTCAGTTCCGTCATTGGAGAACTTTTAGGGATGTTATAACTTTAGTTGTTCCAACTGTCAACTGTAAGTTTTATGAAGTCTCAATACAGATCAGGTATTAGTATCCAACTTAAGATGTGCTATAAGTGTAA
This sequence comes from Cacajao melanocephalus, assembly GCA_963573385.1. NCBI lineage: Eukaryota > Metazoa > Chordata > Mammalia > Primates > Pitheciidae > Cacajao > Cacajao melanocephalus. The sequence goes on along the minus strand of CAUYLG010051267.1, from coordinate 27,481 downwards.
AATACCAGACTTTGAACATTTATACAAGAAAAAGAACATAAAATGTCTCCATTTTTATATTGGCTGCATGTTGATAATAGTTTGGATAGACAGTATTGGGTTCCATTAAATATATTAGGTTTACCTCATCTCTTGGCCAGCGCTATTAGAAAATAGCAGTGTCTCTGGGCCTGGCCCAGAGTAGATGGTTAGCAGATGTTGTTGAAGAACTCGGTATCAGGTTCTTTATTGTGCCACCAACTTCATAGTCAATCTGGTTGTGATGATGGGGGCTTGCCTCAACTTTCAGTCTTCCTTCTGTTACACCTACAAAGTTAGAATGATAAAGTCTATATCTCTATCCCAACCTGTGCTTTAACTGGTTAGGCATACTTAAAAAACTGGCATTTTCTTTAAATCTAACTCAAAGACATTTTTCACATTGTGGATGGTACATATGTAGCTCATGTGGATTTAGCACTTCATGAAGAAGATATGTGTAATGAATACCAACAGGAGCCAGCCAAGATTTTTACTTCACTGAAAGTGTCTCAAGACCTTGATGTTGTAGTGATTGTGAGCTCCTCCAACTCTGCAATTGCTCTTAACTTAAATTTATATTTCAGGTATGTAGATGACTGCAGTTTTTAATTTGAAGTAAATAATTAGAGCCGTAAGAGGTTAAAAATATACTTGCTAATTTTTTTTTAAACTAGTGTTTCTTTTTCTATTCAGATAGATCATGTTCTAGCTACTACATTTTAAAGTAATTACTGAATAACATATAAATGAGCACTGGCCACCTTTATATTTCTGCATGTACATCAGAGTTTTGATTTTGACTTATATGTTATCATACATGGGTTATGTCATATAAATAATCAGAATTACACAATTTTAAGCCACAGTTTAGCACTAAATTGTATAGACATATTATTTCCCTAATTTTCTCATGTTTCCCATAGAGTTTATAAGCTCCTTGAGAACCTGAATTTGTGACTTGTTCTTTAAATTCATTGTCAATGACTTTTTCTTCCAGTTTACCTTAGCTTTCCTCTTCCACAGCCGTACCCTAGGCTTTGTCAGTATTTGAAGTTGCCCCTCCCCCAAGTCACTACTTTTTACATCTCGGTCTCTGACCACAACTTCCAAACTTTCCAGCTTGCTTACTCAAGTACTCCCACTTTACTTGTCCTCTAACCTCACTGGAATTTCCAGTTAATTCATTGACCTTCCACTCTTTATCCCCCTCCTGTCTTGACTTCCCTCTCTTTCCAGCATACATTCTGTGATCCATCATACCAGTTACTTTTTTGCATATACTGTAAACTCTTGCTCCTGCCCTGTGATAGCACTTGGTCTGGCAAAATTTAACCCTGATTGAAGTCTTTTTTCCTGCCTTCATGGTGTCTACAGTCAGGCAGCTAAGCACTTGTAGAAAACAACAAAAGAAAATTGATACCACTCTCTAAGTTTATATTTAGTACCTTTAACTGGTCTTAATGTTGCCTGGAAATCTTACAGGGATTTTTCATGAGCCCATTCTTTACAACAGTGTTTTTAAACTTTCTCTAGTTTCCTCCTACCTCTGTTAATCTCTTTATTCACAACTTTTCTTGGGTGGCCTTGCCTCCTATGATGACCCATCCCTATGTGTGTGCTCCAGATTCCATTCCTTCCATCCTTCTTAAGGGCCTTTCTCCATTTTTCCTATTTTCTGTACAGTAGTCACCTTTATCCACAGTTAAACTTTCTCATGATCAATTGTGGTACAGAAATATTACATACACTAAGATATTTTAAGAAAGACGAAAGAAAAGAAAAAGACTACATTCACATAACTTGTATTACAGTATATTGTTGTAATTGTCCTATTGTTATTATTACTCCTTTGCAAAATTTTTAAGTTAAATTTCATTATAGGTATGTATGCATAGGAAAAAACAGTACAGTTGACCCTTGAACAACTCAGGAATGCTAACCTCCTGCTCAGTCAAAATGCCACATATAACTTTTGACTCCCTCAAAACTTAACTGCTAATAGCCTACTGTTGACCAGAAACCTTACTGATAACATGAACAGTTGATTAACACATATTTTGTATGTTATGTGTATTATATAATACTGTATTCTTACAATAAAGTAAGCTAGAGAAAAGAAAATGTTAAGAAAATTTTAAGGAAAATACATTTGTAATACTCTACTGTATTTATTGATACTCTAAATTTACATAATCTGTTTACAAAATGAGTTGTCTGTCTGAAAAGACAAGCAACCTCAGCAGCATACCTCAACCCATGGTATATGTCAGGCAATTCATGTTTTTCTTACAATGTTATGACTTCTTGGGAGCACTTCCAGCATTTCATATGGGTCCCGTGGTGTTATTCAAGGTTATAGTATGGCACGAAACATGAAAAATAGATGAGAACCACAAGAAATCACTTTTTAAAAATTGTCATTTTATTATTATGAGACAGGATCTAGCTATGTTTCGCAGGCTGGACTCAAACTCCTGGGCCCAAGCAGTCCTCCAGCTCAGCCTCCCAAGTAGCTGGGACTATATGTTCACGCCACTGTGCCTGCTGGAAAGATCACTTTTTACAGTGATACGCAAGCTACTGGAGCGAAGAGCTGCTCACACAGAGATTATTAGCATCACATGGCATTTTAAGCAGATACTTAAAACACTAAGGCTCACTGCAGTAGCAACAGGAAGTGGCTATGACATTATTAAAGTAGTATGGTATATACTACAGCTAATTATATGCAGTTTTGATTTAATACTACATCTTTACATTTGTTTACATTTTCTTTGGCTTCAAATGGTATCATGTACAGTCTGTAAGTGTGTACATAGATTTTGATAAATGTTTATAATAAGTTTGTCCTTTTTTTTTTTTTTTTTTTTTTTTGAGATGGAGTCTTGCTCTACTATCCAGGCTGGAGTGCAGTGGTGTAGTCTTGGCTCACTGCAAACTCTGCTTCCTGTGTTCAAGTGATTCTCCTGTCTAAGCCTCCTAAGTATGTGGGATTACAGGTGTGTTACCATGCCCAACTAATTTTTGTATTTTTAGTAGAAACAGGGTTTTGTCATGTTGACCAGCCTGGTCTTGAACTCCTGACCTCAAGTGATCCACCTGCCTCTCAGCCTCCCAAAGTGCTGGAATTACAGGTGTGAGCCACCATGCCCAGCTGATTTGTGTATAATTTATGGTAATAAATGATAAAATAGAGTAGTATCTACGTAACTTTTATGCATTTATGATATACCTGACTTAATCTTGATTTTTTTTTAATATTTCTGGGCTATGGTGGGCATGGTAGTACATGCCTATGGTGTCAGCTACCCTGGAGGCTGGGGCAGGAGGATTGCTTGAGCCCGGGAGATCAAGGCTACAGTGAGCTGTCATTGTAGCACTGCACTCCAGCTTGGGCAACAGAGCAAGACCCTGTCTGAAAAAAATGTATTTCTAGGCTACATGGTTCATTTGTGAGTTTTAACGAATTGTCACAAATCTCCAAAATTTTTTAAAATATATTTTTGGGAAAGAAAACATCATATAAGTGGACCCATGGAGTTCAAATCTGTGGTGTTCAGGGGTCAGCTGTATATATAGGCTTTCATACTATCTGCAGTTTTAGGCACCCACTGTGTGCCTTGAATGTATCCGCTGTGGATAAGGGGGAATTACTCTTTCTCCAACTTATTTTTGGTATTCAGTCCACATCCAGTTAATCATCAGGTCCTAACCATTCTGTCTCCCAGATCGTTCTTTAGTTTGTCCTCTTTTCTCAACTCTTCTGTCATCACTTTAATCTATGCCACCATTGTCTCTTAATTGAACTACTTTAATAGTCTCCTAATTCATCTCCCCATGCCTATTCTCACCCCCTCAAGTCCATCCTCCATAGAGTAGGTAGAGGGATGTTGTTAAAATGCATATTTTATCAGAGATGTAGCCAGGCATTAACATCTAGGGCAGGTGTGTCTATTATTTTGTTGGCGGGGGAACGATTTTCTCTTGCATCTTTTCATTTTCACCCTACCTTCTCTAACTTCTTGTTGTCATCATTCTGACAATGTCATTTGATTGTGCCAACATACTACCTTCAAGTTGTTTAAAGGGTTAATATTTAATAATATAAGTGCTTGTGGTGATAAAATCCTTCCCCTTCTTCCCTAGCTACTCTTCTGCATCTGATCATGTTGCTTTTCTGCTTAAAAGCCTTCTTCAGGTTGCTTTTCCCCCTTAGATAAAAGTTTAAAATTCTTAATAGCCTATGGGGCCCTGAACCATCTTTGTAGCCTCATCCCATTTCATCTTCTCATTTTCTATACTTTAGCCACCCTAGCCTTGTTTCTCAAATGTAACAGCCCCCTTTTCCACATATACTCTTCCACCTATACCCACACACATACTTTGCCTTCTAGTTCTTCTGGTCTCAGCTTAAGTCTTACTTTGTGGTGGCAGTATAATGAGTTGCTCATGCCTGTAATTCCAGCACTTTGGGAGGCCGAGGCAGGCGGATCACTTGAGGTCAGAAGTTTGAGACCAGCTTGGCCAATATATGGTGAATGGTCGTCTCTACTAAAATATAAAAACTAGCGAAGCATGGTGGTGTGCACCTGTAGTCCTAGCTACATGGGAGGCTAAGGCAGGAGAATTGCTTGAACCCTGGAGGCGGAGATTGCAGTGAGCCAAGATTGCGCCACTGCACTCCATCTAGCTTGGATGACAGAGGGAGAGTCTTTCTCAAAAAAAAAAAAAAAAAAAAAAAAATCTGTACTTGGTGGTCACATTAATCTGTTTCAAAGTTTTTCTGAACCTTAGTTTCCATATCTATAAGATATGGTTATATTTACCTCACAGGGTTATTGAGAGGCTTAAATAAGAGTTTGTGTGAAGTGTTTAGCATAACATCTCATAGATAGTAAGTGTTCTTACTGCTTTATCAAGCTAACTGCCCCAATAGAATAAAATTCTTACGGTTGGCTTTATCACTGTGGCATAAGCAAAGGAGATAAGAAATTCCTTTCTGGGGAATTTGTTGTCCGTACTGTTCCTTCTCTGTGATCTCTTAATTTTAATAGGAGCAATAGTAACACAAATTTGGGTTTGATCATCATTTTTTTCATATGGCTATCATTATTTTTAAATGTAGGCAACACCCAGGACACCTACTGTGTGAAAGAACACTAGAAGACCTTCCTATTCAAAGACCTAAGGGGATAGATGAAGATGATCCTGTTAGCTCTGCCTACAACATGAAACAGACCAAGTTTTCCTTCCGAATTGATAGGTACAAAAACTTTCTTTTCATTTAGTTTATTGTTCCTATTTTTTTATCAGGCTGACACTGTACCCTTTCATTAAAGGTCTTTATTTGGTAGATACTTTTTTTCTTAAGATCATCTGTGCCCTGGTTTAGTGTTTTACATAGTGCCTTTTATTATAATAGGTGTTAAGTTATATTTTACCCTGTCTTCCAGGTCTTGGAAAGCCCAGCTATCATCATTGAATGAAACAATAAAGAACTCCAAACTGGAGGTTTCCTGTTGTGTTCCATGGTTCAAGGATATTTTGCATTTGGAGTCACCTGAATCTGGTAACCACAGTACCAGTGTGCCAAGCTGGGCTTTCATTCCACAGGACATAATGCACGGGCAATATAATTTTCCACAGAAAGATAATGCCAAGACCAGTGATCCGGGAAGACCATGGAAGATAATGCACATCAATGAGCAAGAGGAACCCTTAGAGCTTAAATGTGTGTCTGTGACAGGATTCACTGCATTGTTTACCTGGGAAGTGGAAAGGATGGGCCGTACTATTGCCCTCTGGGATTTGGAGACCCAGGGCATGCAGTGTTTTTCCCTCGGCAAAAAGTGTATTCCTGTAGACAGTAGTGGAGACCAGCAACTGTGCTTTGTATTGACAGGTGAGACTGTCTTGTATCAGATTGAAATCCATTGCTGAGATCTATGCTTTCCTTGCATTTTGCTTCTGCCCCAGTGTCTGCTCTCGTGTTTAAGTGGTATTATAATTGTTTATAGAGGAAGTTTCTTGTTATTCTTGGTAATAATGTATCATATGTTTGACTTTTAATTAGGGTCATTTCTGTTCAGCTGAATACTAAGATACTAAGAGAAAGTTTGAGAGAAATGAAGTTTTTTTTTTATTATTTTTAACCCACAGAGTCTTCATTTGACTTCACAAGCCGAGGCTCACATGGGCCATGTATGAACTGCATATTTATTTTGCGTGGCTTGCACTGTCTAGGCTTTTAAAAAAGATTATAAACATTCAGAGTTAGAAGGTTTCATACAAATTCTAATTTTCAGCTGTTACTGAAAAATTCTAAGCTCTGGCAACACTGGGCCTGCATTCCTGCATAGTAACTTATGGGTTGGAGCTGAGTTTCAATTATTCTCTTAGATGGGCCATTTTATTTCTCTTTTTTTTAATTTACTTTTTTTTTGGACAGAATCTTACTCTGTCACCCATGCTGGAGTGGTGGTGCAATCTTGGCTCACTGCAACCTCTGCCTCCCTCTGGAGTAGCTGGAACTACAGGCGTGCACGACCACACCAGCTAATTTTTATATTTTTAGTAGAGACAAGGTCTCGCTATGTTGGCCGGGCTGGTCTCAAACTCCTGACCTCAAATAATCCATCTACCTCAGCCTGCCAAAGTGCTGGGATTTCAGGTGTGAGCGACACGCCTGGCTGTACTTTATTTTTTAATAGAGATGAGGTCTCACTACCTTGCCTTGGCTGGTCTCAAACTCCTGAGCTCAAGTGATCCTCCTGCCTCGGCCTCCCAAAGTGTTAGAATTACAGGCATGAGCCACTATGCCCAGCCTGGGCCATTTTATTTCTGATTAGGTTTTTCTTGCACTTGTCTCACTACCTACTTGGCCCCTGTAGGCATGGGACATTTTGATATTTCAGGTATGCATTTGTTAAGCACATAATTTATCTTCTACAAAGGTATTGAATGTTGTGATTGGAATTAACCATGTATTTATTCTGTACCCAAGTTTCGGTAATCATGTATTTCTATGTTTCAGGAATATGCTATCAATTATTTTATTTTATAATAGTAAACCAGTAATCTGACATCCCTAAATAATTAAAGGTTCCAGGATTGATTATGCAAGATAATATATAATAGAAATATGGGATTTATTGCTTTTTTTTTTTTTTTTTTAAATACGCAGTCTTTGTTGCCCAGGCTGGAGTGCAGTGGCGTGATGTCGGCTCACTGCAACCTCTGCCTCCCGGGTTCAAGCAGTTGTGCCTCAGCCTCCCAAGTAGCTGGGATTACAGGCACCCACCACAACACCCAATGAATTTTTTTGTATTTTTGGTAAAGATGGGGTTTCACCATTTTGGCAAGGCTGGTCTTGAACTCCTGACCTCAGGTGATCTGCCCACCTCAGCCTCCGAAAGTGCTGAGGTTACAGGCATGAGCCACCATGCCTGACCAATTTGGTGCTATTTCGTAAGATGCATTGCTCTTAGAAGAATTTGCCTTGTGGTCAGTGTTTTAAAGAGAAATTTTTGGCCAGGCACAGTGGCTCACGCCTTTAATCCCAACACTTTGGGAGGCTGAAGCGGGTGGATCATGAGGTCAGGAGATCGAGACCATCCTGGCCAACATGGTGAAACCCTGTCTCTACTAAAAATAAAAAATTAGCTGAGCATGGTGGTGCACGCTTGTAATCCCAGCTACTTGGGAGGCTGAGGTAGGAGAACCTCTTGAACCTGGGAGGCGGAGGTTGCAGTGAGCCAGGATTGCGACACTGCACTCCAGCCTGGTAACAGAGCAAGACTGCATCTCAAAAAAAAAAAGAGAGACACATTTTCTTTGTGGGTGCAGTGGCTCACACATGTAATCAAAGCGTTTTCGGAAGCCAAGGTGGGAGGATCACTTGAAGCCAGGAGTTTGAGACCAGCCTGGGAAACATCATGAAACTCTGTCACTAGAAAACAATTTTTAAAGATTACCTGGGTGTGATGGCACAAAGCTGTAGTTCCAGCTACTCAGGAGGCTGAGGTGGGAGAATCTTGAGCCTGGGAGTTTGAGGCTACAGTGAGCTATGATCGCACCACTGCCCTCCAACCTGGGTGACAGAGGAAGACTCTGTCTCTAAAAAGGAAAACTCAAAAAACTCTTCTTTAAAAATGTTGAAAAACCGTGAAGAGTTAATTAAGGTCCTAATAGTACATGATATCCAGTAACTACATTTGTAATTATAGTACTGAAGTATTGGGTAATTAAAAATGAATTCCTAAATCATAATCCTAAACTCTGATTTATTAAAGTCAACTTTTGTTTTTCCTGTAGAAAATGGACTTTCTCTGATTTTGTTTGGTTTGACTCAAGAAGAATTTATTAACAGACTCATGATCCATGGAAGTGCCAGCACTGTGGACACTCTTTGTCATCTCAATGGCTGGGGGAGATGCTCAATTCCCATACATGCACTAGAGGTAACAGAAGTAAATTATTTTGTGTCACATACTTTTTTTTTTTGAGATGGAGTCTCGCTCCATCACCCAGGTTGGAGTACAGTGGCACAATCTCAGCTCGCTACAACCTCCGCCTCCCAGGTTCAAGCGATTCTCCCACTTTAGCCTCCCCAGTAGCTGGAACTATAGGCATGCACCACCACAACTGGCTAATTTTTGTATTTTTTGGTAAAGGCAGGGCTTCACCAAGTTGGCCATGGCTGGCCTCAAGCTCCCAATTTCAAGTGATCCACCGGCTGTGTCCCAGAGTGCTGGGATTACAGGAGTGAGCCGCTGTGCTTGGCCTGCTTCCTACTATTCTAATCCAACTTCAGAAGAGACGTAACCTGAACTTACGTAGCATTTTATAATTCACAAATACTCTTTCACATGCAATATCTAGTTGTGTCCCAAAAGAATCACATGAGACAGATTGGATAGTTAATATTCTTTTTATTTTACAGATGAAGAAACAGGCTCACAGTGATTGAGTGAATGACCCATATTAATAAAGACAGGAGCTAGAATCAAGGGCAGGGCACCTTCTGCTATACCACACAGTTTCTGAAGTTATAATAATGTTACGTGCCAGTTTCTTTAAATGACAGCTTTATTGAGATAAAAAATCACATACCTATAAAATTCACCCTTTTAACATGTACAGCTCAATGGCTTTTAGTATATCCAGGGTTGTGCAGCCATTACTACTAATTGTAGAACATTTTCATCACCTCAAAAAGAAACTCCATAACCATTAGTGGCCAGTTTCTATTCACTGTTGTCTCCAAGTCTTAAACACCAATCTACTTTTTGACTGGATTTTTCTATTCTGGACATTTCATGTAAATGGGATTATAAAATATGTGACTTTTGTGACTAGCATTTTTGACCTAGCATGTTTTCAAAGTTCATCCATGTTGTAGCATGTGTCACTACAACTTCATTCCTTTTTATGGCTGAATATTCCATTATATCAATATAAACTGCGTTTAGTTTATCTGTTCGTCAGCTGATGGACATTTGGGTTGTCTCTACATTATGAGTAATCCTGCTGTGGACATTTACAAACAAATTTTTGTGTTGACATGTTTTCATTTCTCTTGGGAATATACTAACTGTGGAATTACTGGGTCGTTTATTATTTTTGTGGAATCCCCAGACTCTTCCGCAGTGACTGCACGATTTTACATTCCCATCAGCATTGTATGAGGGTTCTGCCAGCTACACATCTTAGCAGACTTGTTATTGTCTATGTTTTTTATTACAGCCATCCTAGTCAGTGTGAAGTCAAAATGAAATGGCATCTCATTGTGGTTTTGATTTGTATTTTCCTAATGACTAAACATGTTGAAAATGTTTTCATATGCTTATTGTTTATTTGTGTATCTTCTTTGGAGAAACGTCTGTTTAATGTCCCTTTTAAAATTAGGTTTTTATTGCATTCTAAGAGTTCTTTATGTATTGTGGATGCTAGACCTTTATGACATACGTGATTTATAAATATTTTCTCTCGTTCTTTGGGTTGTTATTTCACCTTCTTTTTAAAATTTTTTTTTAACTTTTGTTTTAGGATCGGGGTACATTCACAGGTTTGTTATATAGGTAAATTGCATATCAGGGGGGTTTGGTGTACAGATTATTTCATCACTCAGGTAGTAAGCATAGTACCTGATAGGTAGTTTTCAATTCTCACCTTCCTCCTACCCTCCACCCTCAAGTAAGCCCCAGTGTCTGCTGTTCTTTTGTTTTTGTTCACGTGTACTGTGTTTAGCTCCCACTTATAAGCAAGAACATGCAGTATCTGGTTTTCTGTTCCTGCATTAGTTCACTTAGAATAACGGCCTCTAGCTCCATTCATGTTGCTGCAAAGGACATGACCTCACTCTTTTTTGTGGCTGCATAGTATTCCATGGTGTATATGTATCACAAGTTCTTTATCCAGTTGATGTGGTTTGGCTCTGTGTTGCCACCCAGATCTCATCTTGAATTGTAATCTGATGGTTTAAAAGTGGCAGTTTTCCTCTGTGCTTTGTCTCCTGCCATCATGTAAGACATGCCTTGCTTCCCCTTCACCTTCTGCCATGATTGTTAGTTTCCTGAGGCCTCCCAGCCATGCAGAACTGTGCGTCAGTTAAACCTCCCTTCTTTATCAATTACCCAGTCTCAGGTAGTATCTTTATAGCAGTGTGAGAACAGACTAATACACCAGTCTGCCAGCCTAAATGCCAGTCATGTGCATTTAGGTTGATTCCATGTCTTTGCCGTTGTCAATAGTGCTGTGAGGAACATACGTGTGCATGTATCTTTATGGTAGAATGATTTATATTCCTTTGGTTATATACCCAACAGTGGGATTGCTGGGTTGAATGATAGTTCTGCTTTAAGTTCTTTAAGAAATCACCAAACTGCTTTCCACAATGGCTGAGCTAATTTACATTCCCACCAGCAGTGTATAAGGATTCTTTTTCTCTGCAACCTCACTAGTACCTGTTATTTATTGACTTTTTAGTAATAGCCATTCTGACTGGTGTGAGATGATATTTCATTGTGCTTTTGATTTGCATTTCTCTAATGATCAGTGATATTGAGCATTTTTTCATATGCTTGTTGGCCGTGTGTATGTCTTCTTTTGAAAAAGTGTCTGTTCATGACCTTTGCCCAGTTTTGAATGAGGTTGTTTTTTGCTTGTTAATTTGTTTAAGTTCCTTGTGGATTCTGGGTATTAGACCTTGGTCAGATGCATGGTTTACAAAAATTTGCTCTTATTCTGTAGGTTGTGTGTTTATTTTATTGATAGTTTATTTTGCTGTACAGAAACTCTTTAAGTCCCATTTGTCATTTTTTGTTGCAGTTGCTTTTGGTGTCTTTGTCATGAAATCTTTGCCAGGGCCTATGTCCATAATGGTATTTTCTAGGTTATTTTCCAGGGTTTTTATAGTTTTAGGTTTTACATTTAAGTCTTTAATCAAACTTGAGTTGATTTTTGTATATGGTATAAGAAAGGGGTTCAGTTTCAATCATCTGCATATGGCTAGCCAGTTATACCAGCACGTTTATTGAATAGGGAGTTTTTTGCCCATTGTTTGTTTTTGTTAACTGTATTGAAAACCAGATGATTATAGGTGTGTGGCTTTATTTCTGGGCTCTCTGTTCTGTTCCATTGGTCTTTGCGTCTGCTTTTGTACCAGTACCATGCTGTTTTTGTTACTGTAGCCTTGTAGTATAGATTGAAGTCAGGTAATGTGAAGTCTCCAGCTACACTTGATCTTAGCCAAAAGACTGAGAGAAGCAGTGATGTCTCCAGCTTCATTCTTTTTGCATAGGATTGCTTTGGTTATTTGGGATCTTTTTTGGATCCACATGAATTTTTAAATAGTTTTTTCTAATTCTGTGAAGAATGTCATTGGTAGTTTGATAGGAATAGCATTGAATATGTAAATTGCTTTGGGCAGTATGACCATTTTAACAATCTTGTTTCTTCCTATCCATGAACATGGGATGTTTTTCCACTTGCTGTGTCATCTCTGATTTCTTTCAGCATTGTTTTGTAATTCTCATCATAGAGATCTTTCACCTTTCTGGTTAACTGTATTTCTAGGTATTTTATTCTTTCTTTGGCTTTTGTGAATGGGATTACATTCTTTATTAGGCTCCCAGCTTGGACACTGTTGGTGTATCGAAGTGCTGCCGATTTTTTTTTAACATTGATTTTGTATAGTGAAACTTTGCTAAAGTTGTTTATCAGATCTAGGAGCTTTTAAGCAGAGACTATGGGGTTTTCTAGGTATAGAATCATGTCAGCTGCAAACAGAGTTTTACTTCCTCTCTTCCTATTTGGATGCCTTTTCTTTCTTTCTCTTGTCTGATTGTTCTGGCTAGGACATCCAGTACTATGTTGAGTAGGAGTGGTGAGAGTGGACATTTTTGTCTTGTTATGGTTCTCTGGGAAATGCTTCCAGTTTTAGCCCATTCAGTGTGATGTTGGTTGTGGGTTTTTCATAAATGGCTCTTGATATTTTGAGGTATGTTTCTTCAATGCCTAGTTTGTTGAGGGTTTTCAACATAAAGGGATGTCGAAGGGAAGATTACTTGAGGAGCAAGCAATGTTTTTTGTTTTTACTTCTGTTTATGTGACAAACCACATTTATTGATTGCTTGCATATGTTGAACCAGTCTTGCTGCATCCCAGGGATAAAGCTTACTTGATTCTGGTGGATAATCTTTTTTTTTTTTTTTTTGAGATTGAGTCTCACTCTGTCACCAGGCTGGAGTGCTGTGGTGCAATCTCGGCTCACTGCAACCTCTGCCTCCCAGGTTCAAATGATTCTCCTGCCTCAGCCTCCCAGTTAGCTGGTACTACAGGCATGTGCCATCACATGCAGCTAATTTTTGTATTTTTAGTCAAGACAGGATTTTACCATGTTGGCCAGGCTGGTCTCCATCTCTTGACCTCATGATCCGCCTGCCTCAGCCTCCCAAAGTGCTGGGATTACAGGCGTGAACCACCATGCCCAGCACTGTGTGTGTGTGTCTGTGTATATATATATTTTTGAGACTCAACATGATTCTTTTGATTCATCCATGTTTAATATGTATAACCATAGTTCATTCAGTTTCACCCTTGTATAGTATGCCACTGCATAATATGTCTTCATTTATCCAGCTTTACGTTTTTTCCATTTTTTTGCTGTTACAAGCAGTGTTGCTGTAAAGTTGCTCATATATCTGCTGCAGCACATGTGCAAGAGTGTCTCTAGGGTGAAAGAATTGCTGGGTCATATGGCATGCGCATCTTTAATTTTATTGATAATACTCTAGTTTTCCAAAATTGTTTTATCAGTTTATGCTCTCACCAGCAGTGTATATGAGTTCTCACTATTGCATGTTCTTGATGTTATTGCCAGCACTTGATTTGTAACATTTTTTCCAGTATGATGGTAAGATGGGTTTTCATTTGCATTTCCCTTATTAAGGTTTAGCATCTGTGTGTGTGTGTGTGTGTGTGTGTGTAAGATACTTCAATTTTGACTGGGAACAGTGGCTCACACCTGTAATACCAGCACTTTGGGAGGCCGAGGTGGGCAGATCATGAGGTCAAGAGATCGAGACTATCCTGGCCAACATGGTGAAATCCTTTCTCTACTAAAAATACAAAAACTAACTGGGTGTGGATGTGCACGCCTGTAGTCCCAGCTACTCAGGAGGCTGAGGCAGGAGAATCGCTTGAACTCAGGAGGTGGAAGTTGCAGTGAGCTGAGATTGCACCACTGCACTCCAGCCTGGCGACAGAGCAAGACTCCGTCTCAAAAAAAAAAAAAAAAAAAAAAAACGATATTTGGATTTTTTTTCTTTCATAAGTAACTGTTGAAGTTTTTTGCCTATTTTCTTTTAGGTATTTGTCTTTTTTTTTTTTTTTTTTAACTGGTTTTCACTGTTGAATATACTCTAGATACCAATTCTCTGTTGTATGTGTGATGGATGTATTCTAGTCTGTGGCTTATCTTTTTACTTAATTTATGGACTGTTTAATTTTAATGTAGCTCTTAATTTTAATGGAATTTAGTCTTTTTCTTTATGACTAATGCTATTTGTGACATGTATCCTTAAGTTATATAGTATTTTTTCCCCAAAGTTTTTAAATTATGAACTTTTTTTTAGTGCAGTGGAGCGATCTCAGCTCACAGCAATCTCTACCTCCCCGGTTAAAGCGATTCTCCTGACTCAGCCTTCCGTGTAGCTGGGATTACAGGCACACACCACTATGCCAAGCTATAAATTACGATTTTTATATTTAAGTTTTTTATCCATTTAAAACTTACACATGATATGGGCTATTTTAATTTTTTCCCATACTGATAACCATTTGTCTCAGGACTTTTTTTGAAAAGTTCTGTCGTTTACCACTGATCTGAAATGTCTTGAGTGTCATGTATTGTTTTCACATATGCATGAATTTGTTTTTGACCTCTTTATTCTGTTCATAGGTCTTTCCTTAAGCCAATTCCATCTTGTCTTTATTATCTAGGAATTTAATTAGAGCAAATTCCCTTATTCTTCAGGGGTGCCTTTATTGTTGTCTGTTCCTTAAGCTTGATTTTTTAGGATTAGCTTGTCAAGTTTCATGAAAAATTGTTAGGATTTTTATTAGAATTACATTAAATCTGTGTAGCAAGTTGGAAAGAAATGACATCTTTAGGATATTTAATCTTCCTATCCATAGTCTCTCTTGCCATTTTTGGGAGATCTGGGGGGGGTCTTCATTTATGACTTTCAATAAACATTAAAATTTTTACAATTTTTCCATTAAAAGCTTGGCATCTTTTCCTTTATTTTTTGGTGTGTGTCTTGTGTGTATATTTAAATACTGTATTTATTGTTTATGCTAAGGGGTATTTTTTAAATTACATTTTGTTTATTGCCAGTATAAGGAAATACAATTAAATTTCATGTATTGATTTTTATATCCAGCAAATTTATTAAAGTAATCCTAATAATTTATCTGTTAGATTTTATTGAATTTTTTTATATAAAGTACATATAACATTAGAATAGTGTAGTTTTCTTTCTTTTCAAATCCTTCTATGTACTTTTTAGCACTTTTTTCTTTTCTTTTTTTTTCTTTTTTTTTTTTTTGAGACCAGGTCTCACTCTGTCACCTAGGATGGAGTGCAGTGTCACAGTCTTGGCTCACTGCAGCCTCCATGTCCCAGGTGCAAGGGATACTCCCACCTCAGCCTCCGAGTAGCTGGGACTGCAGGTGCATGCCACCACACCTAGCTAATTTTCTTAGGGATGGGATTTTGCCATGTGCCCCAGGCTGATCTTGAATTGCTGGCTGAAGCAGTCTTCCCTGCTCTGCCTTCCCAAGTGCTGGGATTAGAGGCATGAACCACCACACTTGGCCACCACCTTTTTTCTTATTTATGGTACTAGGATCTCTAGTATAACATTATCTAGAAGTACTTTTTGCCTTATTCCTGAGTAGAGCACACGCAACACACTGTCACTCTCTCTCTGTCTCTGTCTCTGTCTCTCTGTCTCTCTCTCTGTCTCTCTGTGTGTGTGTGTGTGTGTGTTTTAAGATACCCTTTATAAGGTTAAGTTCCTTTATGTTCCCTGCTATGAGGTTTTATCATGAATGGGTATTGGATTTTATTGACTGCTTATTCTGTATCTACTGAGATAATCATATACATAATTTCCTTTAATTTGTTACTGTAATGAACCACATTAATTTTTAATTTTTTATTGTGGAATATAATGTGTAAAAATGTATGCAGAATTTTTTATTGTGGAATATAATGTGTAAATGTATGCAAAATGTATTTAACAAAATAATAATTACCATTATTATTATTTTGGAGACAGTCTTGCTCTGTTGCCCAGGCTGGAGTGTGGTGGTGTGATCTCAGCTCACGGAAACCTCTGCAGCCCAGGTTCAAGTGATTCTTGTACCTCAGCCTCCCAAGTAGCTAGGATTACAGATGTGCACCACCACGCCCAGCTAATTTTTTGTATTTTTAGTAGAGATGGGGTTTCACCATGTTGGGCAGGCTGCTCTCGAACTCCTGACCTCAAGTGATCCACCTGCCTCGGGCTCCCAAAGTGCTGGGATTACAGGCATGAGCCACCGTGCCCAGCTCGGATCTACAGTTAATAACTAATTGTTTTGGAATACAGGTTCATTGAATGCTTTAACTTCATTTACTCTTAGCCTATTTGTTATTATTGTGTTTTTTTAACCACGTTAGACATTATTTTGTATTTAGGTTCGTTTTTCACCTTTTATTTTGCTATTTAAACTTTTTTACTGAAAACGAAGACACATATATGTTGTAGGCCTACACAGGGTCAGGATCATCAGTATCACTGTCTTCCACCTCTACATCTTTTCCCACAAGACAATCTTCAGAAGCAGTAACATGCATGGAGCTGTCGTCTCTTTTGCCTTTTTCTGGAATACCACCTGAAGGACTTAGCTGGGGCTATTTTATAGCCTGCTTAAAAAAAAAAAGTAAAAGGAATACGTTCTAAAATAACAATTAAAAGTATAGTATAGTAAATAATAGGCTGTAAGAATTTTTCAGCTCTATGATAATCTTATGTGAACCTCCATTGTAAATGTAGCCAGTTGTTGAGTGAAATACTGTTATGTGGCACATGACTACTCAGTTTTTTTGTTTTTGAGACAAACTTTTGCTCTTGTTGCACAGGCTGGAGTGCAGTGGAGTGATCTTGGCTCACTGCAACCTTGGCCTCCTGCGTTCAAGTGATTCTCCTACCTCAGCTGCCTGAGTAGCTGGGCTTACAGGCATGTGCCACCATACCCGGCTAATTTTTTTTCATATTTTTAGTAGAGACGGGGTTTTCCATGTTGATCAGGCTGGTTTCGAACCCCTAACCTTAGGTGATCTGCCCAGCCCTGACTACTCAGTTTTATTAAAAGTTCCATGTGCTTGAAAATTGAAAATGTATTTTTCCAGCCTAGGCACAGTGGCTCACACCTGTAATCCTAGCAGTTGGGAGGCTGAGGCAAGCAGAGGCCAGGAGTTTGAGACCACCCTGGCCAACATGCCAAAACCCCATCTCTCCTAAATATATTTTAAAAATTAGTTGGGCATGGTGGGTCACATCTGTAATCCCAGCTACTTGAGAGGCCGAGATAAGGGATTCATTTGAACCCAGGAGGTAGTGGTTGCACTCAGCAAGATTTTGGCACTGCACTCCAGCCTGAGCAACAGAGTGAGACTCTGTCTACCAAAAAAAAAAGAAAAGAAACAAAATGTATTTTCCGTTTGTCACATTGGTCTTTTAATCAGAGGTAGACTGTTGACACTTTACCCAATTTGTCTTAACCACTATGAGACATTGTTACTTTATGGATAATTTCTTCATATCTTCCAGTGCACTAATTCTTTCTTCAACTGTGTATAATCTGCTTTTAAACACATCTGTTGTGTTTCTAATTTAAATTTTCATATTTTTTTATTTTTAGAATTACTATTTGGTCATTACTTTTATAGGTGTGGTTTTGTTAATCTTCAGAAAAACTTTAAAAAATCGTGAAATGCACATTAAGTTACCTTTCACCTAGATTCACCAACTATTAACTTTAGCACATTTGTGTCTTTTTTTTTTTTCAACTGGAGTCTCGCTCTGTCGCCCACACCGAAGTGCAATGCCGCAATCTTGGCTCACTGCAACCTCCACCTTCCAGGTTCAAGCAGTTCTCCTCCCTCAGCCTCCCAAGTAGCTGGGATTACAGGCATGCACCACCAAGCCTGGCTAATTTTTGTATTTTTAGTAGAGATGGGGTTTCACCATGTTGGCCAGACTGGTCTCAAACTCCTAACTTCAAGTGATCCGCCTGCCTCAGCCTCTGAACCATATTTGTTTTAATTGTATTTTTTTTTTTACTTAACCATTTTAAAGTTGCAAACTTTATAATCTTTTACTCTAAGTACTTTAGTATATATATCATAAGAACAAGAATATTTATTAATTGATAATTTAGTTTTTACTTCCACCACTCAGAACAAAGGCATAGTTTGTTTATAGTCTCCCTCTGGGGTCAGTAATTTTTCTAGTTTATCTTTTTTTGGTGGAAGTCACCTCACATGGACCCTAGGTTTGTCCTGTTTTTTTCTTCCTCCAACGTAATTCCCACCAATGTCTCTCACCTCCGTTGGTATATTAGCACCCAGAACTTAGGCCCGTTGGCTCTCAAAATCTGGTTTCTGGACCAGCAGCTCACCATGACCTGTGGATTAGAAATGCAGATTGAAGGTCTCTCCCCACACCTACTGAATTAGAAAGTCTAGGGGCAGGGTTTTGCAGTCCACAGCTTGACGGATTCTCCAGGTGATTGTTATGCACAGTGGTTTGTGCTAAGGGTGGCAATTTTTTTTTTCTTTTTTCTTTTTTTTTTTTTTGAGACGGAGTCTCACTCTGTCACTCAGGCTGGAGTGCAATGGCGCAATCTCAGCTCACTGCGACCTCTGCCTTCCGGGTTCCAGCAATTTTCCTGTCTTAGCCTCCCAAGTAGCTGGGACTACAGGCACGCACCACCACGCCCGACTAATTTTTGTATTTTTAGTAGAGACGGAGTTTCACCATATTGGTCAAGCTGGGCTCGAACTCCTGACCTTAGGTGACCCGCTTCCTTCAGCCTCCCAAAGTGCTGGGATTACAGGCGTGAGCCACCACCTCGGCCTTTTTTTTTTCTTTTTTCTTTTTTTCTTTTTTTTTGAGACAAAGTTTCACTCTGTTGCTCAGACTGGCATAGAGTGGCACAATTAAAGCTCACTGCAGCCTCAACTTCCTGGGCTCAAGAGACCCTTCTTCCTCAACTTCCCAAGTAGTTAGGACTACAGGTGTGCGCCGCCACACCCAGCTGCTTTTTTATTTTTTGTAGAAACATGGTCTCACTGTGTTACCCAGGCTTGTCTTGAACTCCCGGGCTCAAGCAATCCTTTCACCTCAGCCTCCCAAAGTGCTGGGATTATAGGCATGAGCCACTGCGCCCCACCAACTTTGTAAATGGTCATACAGTAAATATTTTAGGCTTCTTAGGCCACATACTCTTTTTGTTTCTTTGGTTTGGGTTGTTTTTTTTTTTTTTTTTTTTTTTTTTTTAGACAGTATATGGCGGTGCTAACCAAGCTGGAGTGCAGTGGCTCGATCTTGGCTCACCACAACCTCCACCTCCCAGGCTCAGATGATTCTCCTGCCTCAGCCTCCTCAGCAGCTGAGATTACAGGTGCCTGCCACCACACCCAGCTAATTTTTGTATTTTAAGTAGAGACGGTTTCAGCATGTTGGCCAGGCTGGTCTCGAACACTTGACCTCAGGTGATCCACCCTCCTCGGGCTCCCAAAGTGCTGGGATTATAGGCGTAAGTCACCATGCCTGGCCATCATACTATTTTTTAAAAAACTTTTAAAAGTTTATTTTAATTTTGTTTATTAAAAATACGGAATGCAGCCGGCGCGGTGGCTCACGCCTGTAATCCCAGCACTTTGGGAGACCTAGGCAGGCAGGTCACCTGAGGTTAGGAGTTCAAGACCAGCCTGGCCAACATGGTGAAACCCTGTTTATACTAAAAATACAAAAATTAGCCGAGTGTGGTGGCTCAGGTTTGTAATCCCAGCTACCTGGGACTGTGAGGCGGGAGGACTGCTTGAACCCAGGAAGTAGAGGTTGCAGTGAGCTGAGATCACACCACTGCACTCCAGCCTGGGTGACAGAGCCTGACTCTGTCTCAAAAAAAAGACAGCTAAGAATCAGGCTGGACACCTCTACTAAAAAAAAAAAAAAAAAAAAAAAATTAGCTGGGCGTGGTGCTGTGTGCCTGTAGTTCCAGCTACTTGGGAGGCTGAGGCACAAGAATCGTTGGAGTTGAGGAGGCAGAGGTTGCAGTGATCTGAGACCATGGCACTGTACCTCAGCCTAGGTGACAGATTATGACTTTATATTATACTGCCATAACATTTTAATTCAAATAGAATATAACTTAATTGTAAGGGCAATCCCTAATAGCTTTGAATCGTTTTAGAATTATAAAATGGTAGAGCTGAAAGGTTTTGTATTCTAACAACCACCTGTTTCTTCTGGAGCAGAAATTGGGCCAGGCATGGTGGCTGGCACCTTTAATCCCAGCACTTTGGGAAGCTGAGGCAGGAGGGGAGGGGAGGAGTGGGGAGGGTCCCAGTCAAAATGACTAGAGTCCAGGTATTCACGTAGTCTTTTGCCTCCTGTCTCACCACATTAAATTCTAAAGTTTTTTTAAAAAATCTGAATCCTGATTTTGTTTCCTATTGTTAATTTTTTATTTTTATTTTTCTCATTTCAGGCTGGGATAGAAAATCGTCAGCTGGACACAGTAGATTTCTTTTTGAAGAGCAAGGAGAATCTTTTTAATCCATCATCAAAATCTTCTGTACTTGATCAGTTTGATCATTTTTCATCCCATTGTTATTTAAGAAGTAAGTGGAATACAGATTTCTACATTTGTACTTACTTAATCTTCTTAATAACTTGCAAATTATTGTCTGGGGTTTTCTGATGACTCATTGATTTGCCAAAACTTAGTCATGGGATTTTATATACTTTTTAGAAAGTTTCTTTTTTTTTTTTTTGAGACAGAGTCTCACTCTGTTGCCCAGGCTGTAGTGCAGTGACATGATGAATGGCTTATTGCTGCCACATCCTGGGCTCAAGCAGTCCTCCCACCTTAGCCTCCCAAGTAGTTGGGACTACAGGTGCATGCCACGACCCTCAGCTATTTTTTATAGAGAATGGGGTCACTCTGTGTTGCCCAGGCTGGTCTCAAACTCCTGGGCGCAAACAATCCTCTGCCTCCCAGAGTACTGGGATTACAGATGTGAGCCACCATGCCTGGGCAACTTTGTGGAAATTTGACAGTGTTATCATATTCTATAAATGCTCTCATACTATATGGGCTATTAATTGCTCATGTCTTATTCAGTACTCTCTATTTTTAGTATGCAAGGAAGAGATGATCTTTCAAATTCAAGAGAGTTTTATACAGGACAGAAAAACATTTCAATAAACTTTCCTTCTGTTAAAATCAACCAAAGTCAGCTAGGCGTGATGGCTCATGCCTGTAATTTTAGCACTTGGGAAGGCAAGGCAAGTGGATAACCTGAGGTCAGAAGTTCGATACCAGCCTGGCCAACATGCTGAAACCCAGTCTCTACTAAAAATACAGAAATTAACTGGGTGCGGTGGTGGTGCATGCCTGTAATCCCAGCTGCTTGGGAGGCTGAGGCGGGAAAATTGCTTGAACCCAGGAGGTGGAGGTTTTGGTGAGCTGAGATCACGCCATTGCATTCCAGCCTGGGCAAGAACGGCAAAACTCCATCTCCAAAAACAAAACCCCGCCCCCCCCCCCAAAACACACACTCTTGTTTTGAGTGCAGGATCTGGTCTCCTCTTTCTTGAATTGCCAGCTTTTCTAATGCTCTGATGTTTTAAAAACTGCTTGAATTTCTAGAAAATGGCTTGGTTTCTGGTATTGAGCTAGGCTCCATTAGCAGTTGTAGAGTCATTATTCACTTCTGTTGTTTGGTGGTTAGTGATTTCTCCTCATTTTACTCTCACCTGCCCTGCTCAGCTCTAAAGGGTGGAGATGGGTCTGGAATGAGAAGCAGTGGGAATAGCCTTACCCTCTCTTAAGGGGAAAACCTGTTCCCCATTATTCTCGTCTCACAAATGTAGTCCTAAAGGTGGGGCCAGTGCTGAGAGAAACAGGAATCACTTAATTAGAGCCTTCAGCTGCAGATAAAACATTCAGGTCCCACACTTCTTGCTTTCACTTGAATGTTTAGCACAGAATAGCTCTGCAATCAGACAGGCTTAAATTCAAATTTTGGCCCTGCCACTTATTTTCTTTTTCATTTTCTTTTTCACTCTTGCCCAGGCTGCTGGAGTGCAGTGGCAGGATCCTGGCTCACTGCAACCTCTGCCTCCCAGGTTTAAGCAATTCTCTTGCCTCAGCCTCTGGAGTACCTGGAATAACAGGCACCCACCAGCACACCTGGCTAATTTTTGTATTTTTAGAAGAGGCAGATTTTCGCTGTGTTGGCCAGGCCAATCTCAAACTCCTGACTTCAAGTGATCCTCCCGCCTTGGGCTCCCTAAGGGCTGGCATTACAGGCATGAGGCACTGCGCCTGGCCCTGACACTTTATAAATTAGCTCGGGCAAGTTAGTTATCCTCTGAACCTCAGTTTTTTTAATCTATGGAAAGAGAATATAATACACACCTACGTCTTAAGTTGTTGAAGGGAATAAATGAGATAGCATTTATAAAACACCATGTACAGTACTTAAGATGTAGGTGGTCAGCAGACGGGTAGTTAGCAGCAATACCAGTAAATAATAACTATTAATTATTAGAATCATTGAAGATTTCAGGTAATAAGACTTCATAAAAGTTTTGTGAGCTTTTTAAAAATAAGACATGGGTCCTTGTTTTATGTTTCAAAGGATTGTAACATGACATTTTTTGATATGTTAATTTTATTGTGAAGATCCCGGTATTCTTGTTAATTTCTTTGGTTCTTTCTCAGATGTGGAAGAGTTGATACCAGCATTGGATTTACTTTGCTCAGCAATTAGAGGAAGTTATTCTGAACCCCAAAGCAAACACTTTTCAGAACAATTGCTTAATCTTACACTGTCGTTCCTTAATAAGCAAATAAAGGAGCTTTTTATTCACATTGAAGGTAGGAATCGCAGCTAGGAAGGGGGGCAATTCTGCTGTTCCTGCGTCAGAACAGATACTAGTGCTGCTATTGCATGAGACAGCGTAAACTAGTGGCACTTCATTTATTACATTTGGGTAAGGTCAGTGTGTAATTGAGTAAGTGAAACGGGTTTTGATACTGAGAAAGTTGGTAGAAAGACCCAGGACTAATCCTGAAGAACAAGAAAAGGAAAGGGTTATATTAAAATACAGAGCTACTTGCTTGTAAATAGGAAAAACCTCAAACATGTTGTTTGAAATTTTAAAATACCAAGTTTGAATTTTGACTTTCTCTAGAATTCTTTTATATAGTAGCTCATGGTTTATATTTATACACACATGCACACAAATTGGCACATTGATATTTTCCACAGAGCTAGATGAACATCTGCAGAAAGGAGTGAACATTTTGACTAGCTACATTAATGAACTTCGAACCTTCATGATAAAGTTTCCTTGGAAGCTAACAGATGCTATAGATGAATATGACGTACATGAAAATGTCCCCAAAGTAAAGGAAAGCAGTATATGGGAGAAACTCAGCTTTGAGGTAAGCATGAGTAATTATCATTTCTTTTATTTGCCAGATTCAGAAGATCTGAGAAAATAATAGAAAAACAGAATTCAGATTCTACACACTTGTGATTCAGAATGTTTTTGGCAAAGGTTTTAGGTTTTATCAGTTTTGGGATCTCTGATTATGACTTCGAATTTATGTCTACAAGCTGCATTTATTTAATTCACAACATGGGTAGGCTCCCTCTTAATGCCAGATCTGTCCACTTGGGTTCAGTAACAAACACCCAACTCTAAACCCCTTAGTTTAGTGAAGTGGCACTCCCTTAGCAATACTCCCTCATTGGCTCAAGCCTGGTACTTTGACCTCATGCATTCTGCCTGACATCTAGATAATTTGAATTGCTGCTGCTGATTAGATCTTTGGAAATTTTTATTTTATGACATTATTACTTAGAAGGATATTAATTTTAATCCTGTCTAAAATTCTAATTTAAGACATTTTATCCAGTTAAATGTTCATCCCTCTGTTTGCCTTTTTTCCCTCACAGTAGAAGTTACGATAATAGAGCTAGAATTTACTACTATCTGTATGACTTAGGGACTGGAAGAATTCCTTCACCCACTAGAGGGTATTGGTATTGGAGAAACAAAAGCTAAAACAGCTTAACACAGATGATCATAATCAATAGGGAATGAAAGTGATAAGACTGAGATGCTGCCAGGTTGTTAAGATTGCTGTTCTTTGAGTGGAGGGATTTGGAAGTACCTGGTGTGACTGTATTTTCTGTATCTGTTATTCATTGCCTAACCTTAAAAAGTAAGAAATTGCATACTTTTCTTTCTACTTTTTTGTCTCCTTTTTCCTGTCTCCTTTACAGGTTTCTCTTTCTGTTTCCCTCCTCTAATGTTCTGCAAGGCTCTATCTGGGGTCCTCTTTTTACTCAAAATCGCTGATTTTCAACTTTTGCCAGGGCAAGGGGTTATAGTTTGCTTTGATAAAAATTGTAGACCCTGTCTGCAAAAACAGGCATGTGAATGTGTCCACATAGACAAAATTTTTTATATGGCTTAATGGGGTTTACAGATGCCTTTAAAGAGTCAGGTTGAGAATGCCTCCTTTCTGTTCTCTCTAGGGTTTAGATCTTCAGTTTAAGTATTTCTTTTCACATGGATTATTGGTAGTAGCCTTCTAATGCCTCAGTATCTTGAGCTTGAATCACTTTCAGTCCACTCTCTATATTGCTGCCTGGATATTTTTCTGTAAATATGTATCTGATTACATCACATCTTGCTTTTAAGGTCTTTCAGTGGCTCCGCAGTTGCGGGATAAAATCTACCTCATATGCAAGGTTCGTCATGATGGAACCTCTGCTTTGCTTTCAGGTCTCATCTGCTACTCTCTCTAGTTTTTTCTCCAGTTACATTAAGTAATTTGTAGTTACCTGAAGGCTTGATGCAGTTCCTTTTCTTTGTTCCTCTGTATATGATATTCTCTCTTTTTGGAACACCTGCCCTCTTATCTCAGTATATCTGTGGAACACTTACTGGTCTTTAAATTTTTTTGTCTCATCAGTTACCAGTTACTTCTCCTAGGAAGCCTGTGTCCAGGTGGCGAAGGGTGATGGTCATCTTTTTTATTTAGGTGTTCCTCTTCCAGACCTTCCTCTCTAGCACCCTGGGAGACTTTTATCACAGCCCTTATCATACAGTACTATAATCAGTGTGTCTTCCGCTAGCTCCTGGAGTGTAGGATCATTGGTTTTCTCAATTTTATATCCCTTGAACCTAACCCCAAATCTAGTAACAGATTTTAAATATAAGTTCCTTAGTTCGATGCTCAATAAGTACATAAATCTCATGTTGATAATTGTAATAAGGAAATGAAAAGGAACTTAAAAGGCAAACATTTTTCTTTTCCTAGGAAGTTATTGCCAATGCCATTTTAAACAACAAAATACCAGAGGCACAAACTTTCTTCAGGATGAATAGTCATTCTGCTCAAAAACTTGAGGAGCTGATTGGAATAGGCCTAAATTTGGTCTTTGAAAATATTAAAAAAAACAATATAAAGGAAGCCTCTGAACTTTTGAAGAATATGGTGAGTAGTGTAATCTATAAAGCCTTAAAATGTATTTAATATAATTTCTAGTTACTATAAAATTGATTTGTATTTATAATTATTTCAAAAACTAAGACATTTATTTAGTCTCTACTAGGAAATAATCATATTAATAACACTGAGAAGAGCTGGGAATGGTGGCTTATGTCTGTAATCCCAGTGCTTGAGAGGTTGAGGCAGGAAGATCACTTGAGGCCAGGAGTTCAAGACCAGCATTGGTAACATAGCCAGACCCCGTCTCTATGAAAAATAAAAAGGACATGGTGACTTGCACTTTATATTGGTCTATTCTCATATTGCTATGAAGAACTACCTGAGCCAGGTGTGGTGGCTCATGCCTGTAATCCCAGAACTTTGGGATACTGAGGTGGGTGGATCACCTGAGGTCAGGAGTTTGAGACTAGCCTGACCAACATGGCGAAACCCCATCTTTACTAAACCTACAAAAATTAGCTGGTGTGGTGGCGGGCACTTATAATCTCAGCTACTTGGGAGTCTGAGGCAGAGAGAATTGCTTGAACCCGGGAAGCAGAGGTTGCAGTGAGCCAAGATGGTGCCACTGCACTCCATCCTGGGCAACAGAGCTCAAAAAATAAATAAATAATGATGAACTACCTGAGACTGGGTAATTTAGAAAGAAAAGAGGTCTAGTTGGCTCATAGTACTGCAGGCTGTACAGGAAGCAGGGCTAGGGAGGCCTCAAGAAACTTAGAGTCATGGCAGAAGGGGAGAGGAAGCAGGCATGTCTTACATGGCAAGAGAAGGAGGGAGAGAGAGCAGTGGGGAGGTGCTATATACTTTAAAACAACAAGGTATCATGAGAACTTGCTCGCTATCACAAAAACGGCAAGGGGGAAATCTGCCCCTTTGATCGAGTCACCTCCCACCAGGCCCCTCCTCCAAAATTGGGAGTTACAGTTTGACATGAGATTTGGGCAGGGACACAAATCCAAACCGTGTCACCCCTGTAGTCCTAGTTACTTAGAAGGCTGAGGCAGGAGAATCTCTTGAGCACAGGAGTTCTAGGCTGCAGTGAACTATGATCACACCTGTAAACAGCTGGTAACAGAGCAAGACCTTGTCTCTAAATCTAAAAAGGAAGTAACACTAAGAAATGTTTTGGTACTGAGAACTTTTTCTTTTTCTGTTTTTTATTTTGAGATGGAATTTCACTCTTGTTGCCCAGGCTGGAGTGCAATGGCGCAATCTCGGCTCACCACAACCTCCACCTCCCAGGTTCAAGCCATTCTCCTACCTCAGCCTCCCAAGTAGCTGGGATTATAAGCATGCACCACCATGCCTAGCTAATTTTGTGTATTTTAAGTAGAGACGCGGTTTATCCATGTTGGTCAGGCTCATCTTGAACTCCTGACCTCAGGTGATTTGCCAGCCTCGGCCTCCCAAAGTGCTGAGATTACAGGCATGAGCTACCATGCCCAGCCTGAGAACTTTCTTGAAGATATTTTCCCCCTAACTGTATTTAGGTATGAGTGACAAAAATTACGTATATTTATGGTGTACAATATATTGTTTTGATATGTATATACATGGTGAAAAATTACCACAAGTAAGCTAATAAATATGTGTATCACCTCACGTAGTTATATGTGTATATGTGGTAAGAACACTTGAGATCTATTCTCTACAGATTCCAAGTATACAGTGTATTATTATTAACTTTAGTCACTATGCTATACATAGGTCTCCAGAAGTTATTTATATCTGAAAGTTTGTACCTTTTAACCAGTATCTCCTTTTTTTCCCCTATCCCATAGTCCCTGGTAATATCATTCTACTCTCTATTACTGTGAGTTCAGCTTTTTCTTAGATTCCATATATAAGTGAGAGCATGAAGAATTTGTCTTTCTGTGTCTGGCTTACTTCATTTAGTATAATATCCTCCATGTCGTTTAAAATGGCAGGTTTTCTTTTTTTTTCTTTTCTTTTTTTTTTTTTTTTTTTTTTTTTTTTTTTTTTTTTTTTTTTTTTTTTTTTTTTATATAAAGTGAGAATATTTTAAACACCGGCGGTCAACACAAAAATGGAGAAAAAAAAACAACACAAGAAGGCAAACCCA